>JADLZN010005361.1:0-277217 GCA_018155175.1 Sinocyclocheilus anophthalmus
TCCTGTCCGCATCCAATTCACACGAACCAATTGTTAAACACAGAGTACACGTTTTTATACAGTCTACAGTTGCACACTTCAGAGGATCTCACAGCTGAATTCGACAAAGTTTGCAAGGTTAGTGAAATTAAACGTTTAGTAGATATTCAAAGACTTGTTTAAATGAAATGCATGTTTGCTGAATGCTGACTGTAGATGAGAAAGTAGGCCTATTATAGTGTTTGCCTTTCTGTTACTAATAGAAAAACAAATACTATCATTCTTTTTCATACAACCTTTACTAACTTTGTATAAAAGTTCCAATTTATTAGTCAGAACTGTTAAACAGAGAAAGTAAACCTAATGAATACAGAGAACAGGAGACAGAGAACAGCTGCAGACGTTCTTAGCGCTGTCACAATAAAGTTCCCACAAGCCGTCAAAATAAAAGTCTGACATATTGCTTCCGACATATCAGCCAAACAGACAAAATATTGTCCGATGCCAATAATATAAAAATGCAAAAATATCGGCATTGGCGATATATCGGTCGACCACTAATAATTATGCACAGTAAATGAACTATATTTGGTTTCATTTGCGGCACTGCAAAATCCTGTTTTCTCAAACTAAATTCTCATTTTGTCTCATGACAGACGTCCCCTTTTAGTCATACTCACTTACTAAGTGGAGACTGTCAGTCATTTCCTGTACGATGGCCAAAACAACGAGAGTCCAATTAAATCAACAAATGCCATATTCATGAGCCTATCGCACATACCCATAATAGATTATTCAATAATTCATTAGCGATTAAAGTGAGTAATTAGTATTGAGAGGAGTATGATAAAGCAGCTCACTGAAGGTCAAAGAGGACCTGATGGAGAGCAGCCTCACTCATTGGGAGGCAGAGTGCCATCCACAGAGTCAGTGCACCCTGCTAATGAGAACATAATGTAATCACAGTGTGCCTGAAGGTCAGTGTTGGGCTCAGATAAATATTCCTCTTTCTCACTACGAAGAACGAAACGCAGCCAAATTCAATTAAACAATGTAATCTGGGGGAAGTTCTATTTCTGCGCCGAAGAGGAGGGAAATGGACAGAGACAATCAAGGGCAAACAATTTCAAGGGCACAGAAAACATTTCGAAATTACACTGTGTGGCGTTTCCTGAAACTGGAATGAATGTTTGAATTGTGTGTTTGGGAAATCAGTAAAAAATTACCAACCGTAAAACCTTGATGAAAGATGACGTGAGACTCATGGTAAGCTACTCTTTTCATAGCAACAGTTCACTGTCATTTGCACTCTCAGAAATAAAGGTTACGGAAGTTGTCACTGGGGCCCCCCCGTCCCCCCCCCCCCCCCCCCCCCCCCCCCCCCCCCCCCCCCCCCCCCCCCCTCCCCCGGGCCCCCCCCCCCCCCCCCCCCCCCCCCCCCCCCCCCCCCCCCCCCCCCCCCCCCCCCCCCACCCCCCCCCCCCCCCCCCCCCCCCCCCCCCCCCCCCCCCACCCCCCCCCCCCCCCCCCCCCCCCCCCCCCCCCCCCCCCCCCCCCCCCCCCCCCGTGCCTTTTTAAAGATACACCTGTGTAGTGTAAAGATTAGTACTAAAAGGTACAAAATTGTACCTTTTGAAAAGGTACTGCCCCTGAGAATGTTTTTACTGAGAATGTGTAATGAAACTATTTCTGACACTTTTTTAAAAATGTTAATTACTTGTATTGAACAATGGAGGTTTAATATTGAATGCATCTACAGAATTTAAATACAATGATTGAAAAAGTGTGCGTTTTTAGGTGTTTCAATTTTTGTCACATAGGTTGATTTTTATTAAAACTAACAGTCTTTTTTATTTTTTATTAAGGTAAAGTTAAAACAGTCTTGGAGATTTTTTTTACCCTATGCGGGGGTGGGGGGGGGGGGGGGGGGGGGGGGGTGGTGGGGGGACTTATTGGATACTTTTAAAATGACTTCCTGAAAATGGACACATCCCAAACCAGACTTTTTATAAAATCATCAACAAATACAAATATCTACTGTACAAAGAATGAAACAAACCATTTCTATGGAGAGAAAATTATTTCAATCAAATTTTCAAAAACTACAGCAAATTGAATCATTATTTCCACCACACCAAATTATTTTGCCCCAATAGGCTTTCCAAAAGTTAGTAAGTGAGACAAGCATGTCAGTGAAGAATATGTTGAAATATGAAACATGAAATCACAAACAAAGAAAGGTAAATGTCACTTGTGACCAGAATATTTTTGTGCCATTTCCAATCAAGCTGTCAAACTTTGCAAGAAATATAAAAAATATTATTGAATTGTAATTAGATACATAAAATGCTATGAAATTAGCCTTAACAAGACAAAGAGGTGAGCCATTCAGAGGTCTACCCCATATTGCTATTAAAATAAATAAATGAATAAATAAATAAAATAAAATAAATATTTAAAGGGGTCATATGGTGCGATTTTAATTTTTCCTTTCTCTTTTGAGTGTTATATGCTCTTGGTGTATAAAGAAGATCTGTGAAGTTGCAAACACTAAAGTCTCAAAAGCAAAGAGATTTCTTTATAAAAGTTCAGAGTCAGCCACACCCCCCTAAAACGGCTCTTTCTAGTTTCTAAAATCCCCACATGTCTGTTACGATGTGGGAAGATTTGCGTAATGCCGCCAGATGTTCATGCAAAGAAAGGCGTAACTTTTATTCTTGCTGTAGTATTGTTGACGCTGCAGCCATGTACGCTGTGTGCTTCATTGTGAAAGCGAAACTACTTTGTTTGGTCTTTCAAAAGAGGACGGTATCCACTTCGTCATGCCTAGAGCTTATCTGTACTGGTCGCTGAGGGAATACATCAACTTTCACCGTGGACAAGCGGAGTCCAGCCCGGGGTCGTCACAAGTGGTTGCCGCTGTTGTTCGCATCCGCTGGGCGCGCCGTTCTCGACTCCGCCGCATCAGCTCACTATATCCCGGCCTCAGCGCACGCTAAGCAGGGGCTTCGGCTCACGCTAGCCCGGCCTCAGCTCACTCTATCCCGTCCTCAGCGCACGTTAAGCCGGGGCTTTCGCTCACGCTAGGCCGCTGGGTTTTTCGTTGTGAAAGCGAAACTACTTTGTTTGATCTTCCAAAAGAGGGCACAACTACAAATCAGTGGTTAAGTAGTATTTACAACACTATTCCAGAACACTTCAACCCAAATATCCCGATGTGTGCAGCAAATTTTATGGAGGACTGTTTACTGATCCCGGGAGAGTATACTACAATTCCGGCTGTTCTGACTCACAGTCTGTACGTACGTTTTCATTTAAAGGATTTGCCACTGATGATTCAAAACGCGTGTTTGGGCAGTGTAGAGTAGCACTTGTGTTTGTCATTTTCTCCGATCACAAATGCCGACAGAGTTTTATGTTTACACGGCGCAATGCAAAGCAACGCGTAAAAAAACAGTATAAGTAATTATAATCAGTAAATATGTCCCCACTGAATGCAACAAATGCCTAGTTTATAATGAGTTTTAATGTTTGTCTCGTCGCTCCGGCCGGGACACAACATCACAGTATGGTAAGGAGCGTAACATTTCCGTCACACGCTGAGGTATTCGGCCAATCACAATGCATTGGATAGCTGGCCAATCAGAGCACACCTCGCTTTTTCAGACCGATGAGCTTTGTAAAAATCGACACGTTTCAGAAAGGCGGGGCATAGAGGAGAAACATAATGTACAGTATGTGGAAAATAATGTGTGTTTAACCTTAAACCACATTAACACATTGCATTACACCAAATAATGTTCTTTTTAGCAGATTCATATGACCCCTTTAAAAAAAGGCTCGAGGTGAAGAAAACATGCTGATTTAAAAATGATTTGATATATACTTTTAGAACTTCTTTCAAGGGGGTGTTTACACAAAAAACTTTTCAAAACTAAAAACTGAAAAACTCATTTGAATGACACAGTGTTTTGGGGCATAAAATGACAAAACTTTGGAAAATGGTTTCAAAAGTTTTTTTTGATACCATTTCATCTCTGTCCCCATAGCAAACAATCTTGGGCCCGAATGTGCTCAAATGGCCTTCTAGTGGCTGATTCAATTCAGCAATATTTTTCCCTTAGTCTTTACCTAATTAACAATTTCAATTTTTTACAAATGTTTTCGGCAGTGCTATTAAATGCTCATTGGCTGGCGTTTCAATCCTAGAGTGTGACAGCCGGGTTTCCGGGATGTGTGTTTGAATGAGAAAATGCGCAACTTCACAGAGTGGATCAGATAGTATTGTCAGTGTTTACCCATTAATTATGCGGTCTCACACTAAACTTTCATTCCGCTGAGAGGACTGCGGTGAAACACATAGTCAGTTGGAAATACTGTGGTACTGCTTTTGACATTGTTCCACTTGTACAATGGTCTGTGGTTAGTTTCTTATAGACTGTATACGGATAAAGCACATCCTGGATTTTGCCAGTCTAGTTGTCCGGAGACCATATGTTTTAATGAGACCCTGGGCAACAACGCCTCAGCCAATAACATTTTATGACGGCATCACATGTACCCCCGCAGAGTCGCCAAAAAACCTAACGCCCCTTCGCAAAAAAAAAACAGTGACATGCAGCACCGTTAGGCAAACCCTTTTTTTTTTTTTTTTTTTTTTTTCTTTTTTTTTTTTTTTTTTTTTTTTTTTTTCTTTTTTTTTTTTTTTTTTTTTTTTTTTTTTTTTTTTTTTTTTTTTTTTTTTTTTTTTTTTTTTTTTTTTTTTTTTTTTTTTTTTTTTTTTTTTTTTTTGTTTTTTTTTTTTTTTTTTTCTTTCTTTTTTTCTTTTTTTTTTTTTTTTTTTTTTTTTTTTTTTTTTTTTGGATTGGCAAAGATCAGGATGTGCACTGTATAAATGTTTAGTGCACTTTGTAAATATCGTACCTTTCATCATCTCTCCAAATATACAAAAAGTTTTTTGTTGCGTAATAATACCTACGTTACGTATAAGATAGATTTGGTTGATTTGTTCTTTATAAAAAATAAAACCTTTTTAATGCAATACATATTTTATTGTACAGTTACATGATTTGTGGATTTTAAGGATGATTTTCTATTCAGTTAAATGTACTTTATTGGTATAGTTTGTGTTTATATTACCAAAACATTTCACAAATAATGGCAATTACTGTAAAAGAAATACACAATGCAATAATATCAAATATTAATATTCTGTATTGGTCCTGGGGCTCTGGGCTATATAAGGCTCAGGTGTGGCTCAGTTTTGGGGCTTCTGGTTTAATTAAGGCTGAGAATCGGTACCAATGCTAAAACATATTCAGGCCCAGTGCAGGGCCACTTTTGGGCTATTAATGTTTTGTCTTAAATCCAGATCTGGGCCACTCCAGGGTCGTCATTCTTTGCGGTATGTGGGCCGAGGGAAAATGGTTTGTGTGGACCAGAGCTGGGCCAGAAAATAAATTGCTATGTGGGGTGTAAACTACAAAAATGCGAATTTGTGAAAACGGTGACATCATGTGCATTAAGTGTTCAGTCTATATGTTTGTGCGCATGTGCGTTATGTTTCTTGACAAAGTGGCATGCATTTTTTTGGATCCATGTGAATGTTCGTTTTGACAATGTTGTCGTCTGTATGCAAACCTTTTCGAAAACACAAAGGAAAAACTTTTCCATTTTTAGTACAACTGTTGTATAAATGTACCCTAACACTCTGACCTAAACAGTGTAGATGACAAACACTACATTTTGTCAGTTGTTTGGATTCCACCTCTGCAGTTTGTGCCATACACACACCTAAAGCACACTGGACCGGTGTACTGCGCCTCATGCATAATAATCAGCAAACAAGGATGAGCGGACACTGATTGAGAAAGTTTACAATTGGATATTATAAGCCACAAATCCCTCAAGTTCCACAAGGAAAGCGATAAGCAAAAAGCATTGGAGAGTTTGTGAAAATTCAAGATATGTGTTTTTATGTGTGCACTCTTCAGTTGCAGTTTGAGAGAGAATGGAAATAACTGTTCTGATTGTCTGTTTTGTGATTGATTTTCACGAATGATATTGACTGACAAATTGCTTGGTGTAAATCTTGTCAAGTTGTGCCTGATTAGGACGCAATGCAAGTCACTTTTACATAAAAAATGACATTATTTGATTGCCTCTGAGTGTATTATAGTATTAGGGAGGGATTATTTCCATGAATGGCCTGTCAGCTTTATTTGAAGCCACTAAAGACTCACTAAATTCCTCATATGAAGCAGTTAATGATATTTCAACGCTGCACATATGTTTTTATATGCAATGCTAATCACTGGAGCCCAAACGATTGTGGGATATTATATGTTTTGAGATATAGCAACATTACATGACATTAGCTAAACTTAAATGAGCTTCAAATGACTTACCTCAGGCTAAATATAGATGAAAGATTATGAGTATATACTGTGTAGAGATGCATTAAAAGATGAAGACAGCAATTATGAAGTAAAAGATGGTTCTGACTGCAGTTTCGTTCTCTTGCTGACACACAGATGAGCAGTTGAGCACACATACTCTGAAAACACATCCTAACACTCCCAGCCTAATAACAGGGCCATGCAAAAGCTCTCCTCAGGGAAGATTATATAGCTCTATTTCTGACAGGTAAAAATTAGATAACTAATGGAATGGAAGCTTTCTACGATGAAGAGAACAGTGAAAAAAAATTACTTTTTAATTTAAAAGCCCCTTAAATTAGATTTTAATTGAGAGCACCATGAAAAGCTAATAGACTAAATCGCGAGTTTTGTCTCAGTTTTGTTGCGGGGTGTGTGTGTGTGCGTGTGTTTGTTTGTGCAATTCGTTCAGTTTTCCTCTGTGCTTAAAATTTAATGAAGACTGTTCATTAACAGGCCTAATTACAAAACACTGAGATTTTCCTCATCAGTCTTCTCACAGTACACAACTTCTGATTGAAGAGTTTATAGCTGGACAGCAGCTGATTTTTATTTTTATTTTTTTACAATCAGGATTGATTCTGGTTACTGCAATACACTACATATAAAAATTATAAAAATATAAACAACCCTACCATAATTGCTGCTTGGTTTGGAATTTACTTTGAAAATATATACATAGTATAGCTTTACGACTTGTCTCATTTATTAAAACAATAAATGTACTCAAACCGAAAAATGTTCTCAAACATCAGGTCATCTAGATGAAAGCTGAGGTGTTTGTTCATCAGAAACAGTTGATTTAGAAATTTGCATGCATTTCAGGGTGCTCACCAGTGGATTCGCTGCAGTGAATGAGAGTCCAAACTGCTGATAAAAACTTCATAATAATCCACAAGTAATCCACATCACTATAGAAACTGGAAAGAGGATTTCCATACCATATCATGCTTTGCATGGAACTGGATATAAAGTAATAAAGTGCTATTTCATGCATTTTTATAGCAAGATGAGGAAAGGGGGAGGCATGTTAGCATGTTAACTGAAGTGAAGTGTCAAGCACCACTAACAGGTTTATTAAGTTGCTTTAATAAAAATGAACAAGCACCATCTTCTAGCTGTCAACACCTAGCTTGCTAAATATATTATTGCTATAGCTAACACTTTACTTCAAAAAAATATTTTATTTAGTTGGATTTACGCAATTGTATCTGAGTAGAGATAATGTTTATATTGTGTGGAGTTACTGTTCATTATTAAATCAAGTTCAGCCAAAGAGTTGTTGGTGTGTTTGTTTTGATGTAATATAATTCTACTGAAGCAACCAAAGGAAAAATATTGTGTTTTATCTAGCATCATTTTCTATATTCAGTTTTGTAAATTAGAGAATATTGCCAGTGAACAAGTTGATGGCAACAATGGCAAGAAGAAATAGCCGAGAAAGATACAACTTAAACAAACAATGTTTCTTTGTGTTAACATTATTAAAAAGTCTAATATGAAACAATAATAAACAATACTTTTACAACATTTACTAATCTTGGTAAATATTAATTTCTACAAATACTAATATATATATTTTTTAATCTTTCAAGTTACAAATGAACATTTTACAAATATAAAGGATGATTAATGTATTAACAAACATAAAATAACAAATGAGCAAGTGTATTTATAAACTAACAAATGTACATCAATAAATTGATTGACCTAATACAAATTAAACCTTATTGTAAAAGTGTTAAAAGTGCCAAAACCCTTAGAAAATAGTTTGAAGTCAACCAGTCAGTTTGGAACTGTCAGCTTTTGCCATTTTTATGCGCAATATGCAGCCGCTGGTCAGTAAACAGCCTCATATTGCACATTCACGCCCCAGTCTAACATGTTATTGTAGAATATAGCCTATGACTTAGATTGAATATGCAGTGGTGCTAATGTAATAAGCTCAGTAAAATACCAATCATTGATGGACAGCTTGTGTAGATTTACAGTGGTTTGATTCAATTAGCAGGGGAAGAGAGATATCATGCTTAGTCATATTGCATTCCTACAGCTTCAGAAATGAGCGCAGTACATAACAGGAGATAAAAATAAGAGTAGGCTCGGTTCTTGAGAACCAGGGTAGAAAATGAAAAAGGGAGCATCATTTGAAGGAACAGAACGTTATGAGAGAAGCGAGAGGATACTAATGCCATAATGACAGAATAGATCAACTTTTTCTGCCCGCAGTGCAATGCAGATGATCACTTCGTGTCAACAGAAAGAGAGCACGCAAATTACAGTTAGCAGGTCAATAAGTACGACAGCACGTCTGAACGAAAGAGCCGCTTGTGAGCGCTCAGTAATGGTTTTGTGTGATGTGTGTGTGTGTTCTTCTGCTCTAAGCTCTCAAAACAAACACTTGCAATACGCCACGCATTTGCATGGGGACAAAAACAGTCAATTATTGAACAAATGAAATATGGGAATGAGAAATGTAGGCAATTTCTTCCTCAAATCAAATGAACACAAACACGTATCCATTCCACAAAATGTGGAGTGGCTTCCCGAGGTGTTCAAGAATAGAGGTGGAAAGATACAGAGGGAGAGAGAGCAAAACAGAAAAAGACACAAAGCAAGAAAAACATGGAGAGCTCTGGGAGGAGGGTTGTTCACAAAATGCCAAAAGCAGAGACATGCTGCCTCGCCGCAGGCCGATGGAACAGACAGTGAGGTGCAGGCATTCAAAGAAGATGGCAGCTACAGCCTTAAAAGCACAGAGGTTAGATTGTGCCAGCATGGTGCACACTTAAAAACTTCATCAAGAATTGAAATGCAAATTCTCTGTGTGAAAACAGCCACACAAAGAAACATGCACATTGTACGTGCCACCTCAACTGTGGTGAATGTAAACAGTTTCACACACCTGTTGAAGAAAACAGCTTGATCGAATCAAAATTGACCCCATTTATTTTCTCAGTGCACATCCCTGGATTTAATGTAAATCATTTATTGGTGCAAAATTGTTTGTCTGTGTATTCTGTAATCAAAATGTAATAGGGTCAATGACATGACACTATTTTTTTCAAGAACTTGTTAAAAATGCAGTTCATAAGAAAATTCCTCCTATCTGGTGAATGCATTTTCAATTTCTGTATTATTTTTTTTTATTATTTTAATGAAAATCTGAAATTAATTAATTAAACTGGTGAATTTTAATTGGAAATTAATCAATTCAGAAAAATACAAAGTCACCTGTTAGGGGTGTAACGATTATACCAATGGCACGAGTGGGTTCGGTTCACGTTTTAGAGCCCAGTGCGGTTCAATCTGTTTGCTGAGGGAGCAGGGTTATGTCATGGCACAGCAATGCTAAAGAACAACTGATTCTTTAATAATAATAACAACAACAACAATAGCTTAACTTTATCTTTATTAACTTTATACATTGTCTTCACATTTTTTTTAGTGCAGTCAGCGTACCTGAGTAAACTAAAATTAAATAAATGCCTCCAATATAGACTAGTCAGAAATAAACACTGGTTTGTCTACTCACTTTAACATACATTTGGAATGTTGAAGTTTTCTTCAAAAACACCATCATGTCCACATTCTTGGGTGAAAGGCTTGTTCTCTGTGCTCTAACAATGTCCCCTGCTGTAGAGAACACCCTCTCACTGGGGACAGATGTTGCTGGGACTCCAAGGTAGCATTTAGCCAACTTGGCTACATGAGGAAACTAGCTCTCATTGTCCTTCCACCATGCAAGTGGATTGGACTCCACTGGAAGAGTTGGCACTTGCTTGTAACACATAACCTGCTCTTTCACCATTTGAGATGAAGACTTGAGTGCAGGAGTACTCAGCTCCTCTGGAAATAACGTTCCAAAAAGTTCAGATTGGTGCTCTTTTGGTTGGAGGATCACCACTTCTGGATGCCACTTCTAACTGCTCCTCTGAGGTCTGGGCAAAACCAGGACAAAGCCACAAAATAGTTTAAAGTTAATATAGCTAATTGCAATTCATATCTGACACATATAACTACCAAAAACAAACATAGTGAATCTTATTTCTGATGATCTAAGTTTCTGTTTAGACGCTGAAATTAAATGAAAAAAACAAACATATATTTCTAAAGTGGTCTTCACAGGACATATTCACTAGTAAGATGCATTGAATGTCTGTGTGAAACTAAATGGTATTGGTAAAATTTAATTTATTAAATTAAGTTTGGATTAAAACAATTTAAAAAATATAGCCAATTGAGGGGCCAAGCACTGCAGAAGCAAGCATCAGGCCAACTGCAGCAATGAGTAACTGAAGCCATTTTAAGATGATTTTAGTCAAAAATGGCTGAAAAATAAATACAACCACTAGTAATGTGATTTAATGGCTTATCACTTTTGACCAATAGGTAGCACTGTTATAAACTCGATGTGGTGTGTAATGTGTGAGGTGGTGATGGCAACACAACGTTGGTGTCATATGTCAAAGCGTTGAGAGATACAGCAAGAAGTAGTCTGGCATGCCTGCCAATATAAAAATGGTTTTGTCTATCAACACGAAATCCATAAATTTTGTTTCAGCACAGTCTGAAGATGATAGAACTCAATTTTGGTGAAAATCGGACCAACAGTCTAGGAGGAGTTCGAAAAAGTAGGTTTTCAACAGAAATCAAAATGGCGGACAGGAAGTTCAACCAATTATGGCAAAATTGGTATCGATGTTCTCAGCATGACCCAAGGAATATATTAATACCAGTCTCATTACAATAGGCAAAATTCAAAGGTTATTAGCATTTTTGGAAATTTCATTATTTATGGTTAATGGCTTCATATGAATGGTTTATCAATTTTGACCAATAGGTGGCACTGTTACCAAATTGATGTGGTGTGGTCAGTGTGAGGTGACAATGGTATCTGTGTTCTCGGCATGACCCAAATAATTATTGAGACCAGTTTCATTACAATAGGCTAATTCTCTCAAATGTTATTAGCCTTTTTGCAAATTTCATTATAACTTTTTACCACAAGGTGGGACCACAAGCTGCCCTGAAAATTGTAAGTACCATCAGTGCATGATGCCGAAGACACATACCGAGTTTCATAACGATACGCCCATGCTTTCATAAAATATAGCATTTTTTAATGACAAAATTCAAAATGGCCGATGCCCAAAATGTCTGACATTGAAAATTTGGGTATCATTCTACTCGGCATGCTACACTGAATCTAAAGAGATCTCATGTGATTTTTGGCCAAACCATACATAAGTTATAAGCGAAAATAGTCATTTTTCATATCTCCTGACCACTAGATGGCACAGCGCCGAAACACTGCAGGTAGCCTCAGGTCATGCTTGTTATAACACACACCAAGTTTGGTCTGAATACGACAAAGCGTTGGAGAGATATAGCCTCAAGTCTGATTTGGGGAGCTTTTTATCAAATTCATTTGTGCGGTTTTTGAAGACGGATGGGTCTATCAAAAAGCTTTTGACAACTTTTTGCCAGCATGGTCTGAAGATGATCTGAGCCAATTTTGGTGAAAAAGTAGTTTTTTCAAACTATTAAAAATTGCAACAAAAAACTAAACCTTACGATTTTTGATTTTTGGATTTTGGTGTCCATTTGACTCAGCATGAGCCAAGGATTCAAAGGAAAAAAGAAATTTCCTTCTAAAAAATTACTGTTCAAAAGTTATTTGCATAAACATGATTGAAACTTTGGACAAGTGGTGGTGGTGACAAATTCACATTGTCTAGTTTATCCAAAACTAGACAATGTGAATATGCAGTGCATGTTTCATTCATACTCGAAGCCGGAGAGCGCTCTCGCGCAGAAAGTCCAAAATGGCCTAGTAGAAGTAATATATAATAACTTATGTCCTGCAGGAAAATCTAATTATGGACAAAAAGATCCTGCTATGTGGAGCTTAACAAAAAGTAAAGTAGGTAATTACCAGGTAATAAGAGAATGAATAATGCAGTGCTAATTGACATAACATTTATTACAAGATATAAACTATTCTGCCGTATTATATGTTTGTATAAACCAATCCTAAAATTGTTTTTTTTTCTTTTTTTTTTTTTTCTCAGTAGGAAAATACAGAAACAAATATTATAGAATACAAATGATTGGATATTGTCCAGCAGTGCATTTATTTCTTAGCCAATTAAAAAGACAAAGAAAAATAAAGCTGTCAATTGACACACGTCAAAAGAGTTCTTTCCTTTTCTTGTCTTTTGTACATTTCGGCCCCCTCATTCTGAAATATGGTACGCCCCTAGCTTGCAGTACAGAAAAAGAGCACGAGGTCTTCTTGTTCTTGATGGTCATATAAAATGCACACAAACTAACACTAAGAGAATTGAAATTTTATTTTATAAATAGACGATCCTGACCTTAAACGCTCCTATCCAGATTTGAATAGATTTGGATTCCCAAGCTTAGGTATGGGTTAACATGTTAAATAAAATGTCCTATCGAAAATGTGCCTGGAGTCCACCTTTGTTATTACTACAAACTAAACTTTAAATGTGATTTTAAACTATTCAAGTCAAGAAGACTCACAGGCTGTTTTCTCTGTTGCACACACATCCTTGTGTAAGTGTTTTTTAGCCTGTTTATTTTTATTCATAGTATTCAGCTAACTTAAATATTTTGTAATAAAATGATATCTAAGATTATCCCATACCCCACATTATCTTTTACTGTGTAGCGAATTTAACTCACAACAGGAAATATGAATAATTACCCATAACTAGTTATAATTAACTATTCATATTTTAGATCCGCTGTAGATATTTAGCTGACCACTCAGGGTCAACTGTCTTGTCAATTCTAAGACGTTAATTTCCTGGTTAAGGGAAATAACTTCCTTACTGTACAATTCTACAAAAGCTTGTAACGTAAATCTGCATGATTAGTGACTCCGGTTATGAGCAAACAATGAACACGTCAAGCGTGATACAAGTAAAGTTTTATTAACTACATAAACACTTAACCTAGTCTAACATACTACATAAACACATAAACTGGTCTAACATCCTACATACACACATAAACTGGTCTAACATACACATACACACACACACACATACAGTTGGTATAGGAAAGGGTTAAAGTTTAACTCTTTACAGAAAGAGGCATAAAGAATGAATTTAATGGAACACTTTGCATATTCAACAGATCTAAGCCTTCAGGGATACGTCAGATTCTGAGTTCAAACACACCTTTGTAAAAAGGTGTAACTGATACTTAATGTATCAATTAATAAGACTAAGTTTGATACTTGCGAGTCTCGGCGGTCTGAAAGAGATTCCTGATGCAAATCTTAAGGCCCAAGATCTTGCTGAAATTAGTTGATGAAAAGAACCAGTTTGAGTCAGAGAATTTTTGGTGAATGGAAAAGTCAAGGCCGAAAGGCCTGGCACAAAGCTTTTCCTGAAGCGTTTTCTCACATCTTCATCTTAGCATCTGACCGAACCACCGACGGGGGCGGGTCACATGAAGTGTGGCCTTTAAAGCCTGCAGAGATTCACGCCTCTCAAGATGGGCTTGTCCAATGAGGAAGTCCGGAATCTCAAGTGGGAGTTCTGCGTTTTTATGGCCCTTTGTTTCTAAGCATGGTATTTCGCATATGTAATTCGCTTGGGTGTTGATGCACAAATTAGTAAAGATTCTTAGAACATCAATATGTTGCATAGGTATCAGCATGTCATATGCACTCTCAGTTAGATCATCCGAAGATGAATTCATAGAGACCAAACATGAAATAGGTGAGGTTATATTAACTAGTGGTCTATCATAACATGCATAAAACAGCATACACTACAACAGGCAATATACAAGAACAGTAATGGTATACACAATAACCTGACGGCTTGGTATCACTCAAAACAGAAAAGGTTTTCCTATGAATTAATTAGAGAAACAGTCCATTTCTCTGGGCATTATGAGTCTTTCCTATGAGGAAAATGAGGGAGTTTCTCTGCCCGCATTCCTTAGGCCATAAACCAGTGATATCATGATTAGTTGTCATGGTGACCAGAGGCCTGTTCTGCCTTTCTGAGGTGTTAGGTGCATTTCGGGGGAAGGGTCCATAGACCCTCGTAATTGGACCTTTGGTTAGGTGAGGGGGCGTTAGATATTATTTGTTAAATATAACAAAAAGTTGTGTGTCATGATTGGTCCAAATGCTACATAAAATGGCACCTTTCTATTCACACTGTTTTAGATCCTTTCTTTTCTTTAAACCTTCACTTACCCTTCTTTGATTTTGCCCTCCTTAAAAACAACCACATAATCTTATAAGTGAATGCACTTTTCAAAATTAGTTATAAAACAGTTGCTCCTGGCAACAGGGATAGGTACGTTTGCTTAACATTGCATCAAACATGACAATTTATGAGACTAATATCATGTTTTGCTCCAAAATCACACTATAACATCAGTCGTGTTTGAAACAGTTAGCTTCTGAGGTTCCATGTTGCTTCTTATCACAGTGAGACGGAAAATATTTTTTATAAACATCTATACTGTATATACAAGCTATGTCAATTAGCATTGCATTGCAATTGTGTGTTTATTGTCTTCACGTTTCATCAGTCAAAGCATTTATCTGATGTTGTCAGCTGTAGTTGAATAGCATGCATTTGTCCTAATGGATTCTTGGGTCTCACTGAAACAGACATTACAGTACATGGGTGTTAGGATTAGGGTTAACCCTGCTCCATAACGCTCACATCGTCTCATTTTGGGTCAAAATAGAAAAATAATACTAAAGTACTTTGTAACCTTTGTAACTTGAGTAGTTTTTCAGCAAACAACTTTTTTACTCTTTAATTGAGTCATATTATTTTTCAGTACTTTTACTGCACTCAAGTAAATTATTCCTTAAGTAGAAATACTTTTACTTAAGTACAATTTCTTAGTACTCCTTCCACTACTGAAATGCAGTCGGCTCAGTAATCGGTATCTGGGCCCCAACACACTTAGCAAATGTGTGAATCTGTCGTTCTCAACAACTGAAAACAGGCGCATATCCAGCGCCATGAAAGCACCATGAAAACACCCATAGCCTTGGTAATTGCTTGAGCACGGTTGGAGATAGCTTGTAGTTTTATTCTAAAGGCAGTAGGAAGAGTTTCCTGTTTTTGTGGTTTCTTACATGTGCTGCTGATATCAATGCTGGGATGACGTCTTCGGAGATGCGCTTGCATATTAGAAGTGTTTCCTGTCATATGAGTAAGTTTTGTGAAACAGTTATGATAGATGGTGTGCGCTTTGTCTACGACACGCTGTCCATTCCTCTACTCCACTGGCAAACCAAAATGTTCCCACACAGGAGTCTTAAATATGTCCGAAGGGTTCTGCAATCTCAGTACTATGCAGACCAGCCATCCTGTGTATAGTAAACAGCCGAATGGATCGCTCACTCCCAAGTCATGTGGCATGACTTGGAAACAGTAACTTACAGTATAATATTTAGAACAAAATACAGCTCTTATTAGTTGTTACTAATTAGTATTTAATCAAGTGTGAGAATAGTATTTAATCAACAATGGGCAGCAGGGGGTGTGAGAGTACCGCGATACGTATTGTGGGTGGTGTATCGCGATTTTTCGGTTGTATTTGCAATATCGTTACACCCCTAATGCATATATACAGTATATACTATCTATTATATCTATATCAATCTATATATATATATATTTGAAACGCTATACTGTCTTCAAGTCAGATGTATATTCAAGGTGCAGGAAAAGTATTTTAGGGTGCGTTCACACTTGTAGTTCAGTTCCCTTGGTTCGTTTGGTCCGGACCAAAAAAAGAAAACAATACATTAGGTCCTGGTCCGCTTAGCGTTCACACTAGCATTTTTTACAGTGAGCCTAAAGATACCGCACCTAAAGGCATAGTGGTATGTTCACAACCTGATTGGTCGGGTTGAATGACATATATTTCGCAATGGAACTCACCGAACACCCCAAACAAAAGCTGTGTTCAACTTAAAGCGGTGCTGCGCAGACCGATCGGTGTATGACCTCAAAGTACCCATTCACCGATCGGTCTGATCAGCGCCTCTTTAAGTTGAATTCATCTAATGCCGTCTGCTGGACTAAGCACACTCATTCTCGTGTGTACATATAATTGTATTTTCACTACCTGCAAACTCACAAGGAGCTCATAAAAGACACTTTACTTCATCGTTGCTCCACGTTTGCCCTCTACTCATTTTGTTTTGGATGGTACCGCTCGTTCCACGTCATTAAATCATGTCGCATAGCATCGCATCTGGGCATTACTTCCTGTTTTTGGTTCGTTTAGAAGTATTTGGTCCGTGTTGTGTTCATATTTCATTCGAACTGCACCAGAGTTTGTTTGGAAGCGGGCCGAGACCTATCTTTTTAGTGGTCTCGGTCCGCTTGTTTGGTGCGCGCCAGGGTTCGGATGGCAGCGTTCACATTTACTCAAACGAACCGCACTAACAGAGCAATCACACCAGGGTTCGTTTTAATCGAACCAAACAAGACAAGTGTGAACACACCCTTAGTAGTTTTTTTTTGTTTTTTTGTTTTTACTTTAGGTTACACCACTTGACATTTAAGTCATCAAATCAAAGTTTTATAGAAATGTATTTAAATGTATTATTACTATTATTATTATATTAACAATAATAATAAAAGCTATTAAACAACATGAAATGGACTTACATTTAAAAAAAATCTATTTATTTTATTATTTATTTATTTTAAATCCTTATTTGTCATTCACCCAATAACCTGTTCATCCTGTAATGACTATTTTCTTTTTTTCCCCCGCTGATATCACCATCCAGTAACCCACTATCATTTTAGCAAACTCGCATTTGCTCTGGCTCCATTCTGGTATGTAACGCTCATTTTTCAACATCCAATTAATACCTGATGCATCACGTCTTGCCCTACATTTGTTCTCATTGAATGTCCCTTTTCACTCTGAAATGTGTCATATCACAGAAGTAAATAAGGATGTAATGGCAGTTCACACTACAAATTTCAAACCACTCTAAGGTGGTTTGCTCGTCTAGTAGCTAGTCTCTCAGACTGGCCAAGCTGGTGGTGAGTTGGTTAAGTGGCCAAGACCCCTTTAAAACCATCAAAACAGACCAGCTTGGAAGAATAACTAACCACACAGGCTGATTTAACCTGTTCTCTCAACATCTATCCAACTTATATTGTTAACAAAAACACAATGTAGGTCACTTACATACACAAAACTGTACAGTATATACTATTTCAATATCTAGGACAGAGAGATAAGCAGAGAGAAAGAGAGACAAATAAAGAAGCCACACTCTGTCCTTCCATTCCATTAATGCAGTCAGTCAGTTACTGCCGCCGTACCCAACCACATCTGAAGTTGTCTGCATTAATCAGACAGATGTGAATCTTATAATGGAAGAGTTTTTGGCAAGCAGTGCAGGTCAAACTTCATGCAGCTCACACCTCAATGGATCTGACAGCCTTAGGTAATAATGTATACACCACACCTGTGCGCTCTCTTTTCAATCATAACATCGCATTTCAATATTTATAAAAGCCTGGCACACTGGCCATATCCTAATACATCCGCCAGACTAAACCAATAAACAGTTGCATACAACAAACCTAATGAGAACTAAAATTAACATGAAGTGAACCACCATATTAACCCCCATAAATGCTGTTATTGCGCTGCTGGAGAATATCATTTCTTGATTAGAGGGGAACTGCAAATGCCCGCTGCATTCAAGCTTTCCGTCTGGCATCATAATTAGATGACGGTTCTGGAGCAGGAAAGGTCTTGGAACCTGAAGTGGAGGTTTGATTAAGGATGCATAATGTAAACCGGCACTGATGCATATTGATGCGAGACGCTGGTGTTACGTGGCCACCTCAGATACTTCCTGAGTTAATTCCTGCCCCCAATTATCTCCAAATGTGTCTCGCTGATTGAGAAGGATGGAAATGAAAACTAAAAGAACAACTGGAGCTGAATTAAAGAACATCAGGCTTTTACAGAGAATGCACACAAATAAATTTCACTTTGTCTTTTGCAGACTGTGGACTTTTCGCATGGCGGCGGGTGTTTCCGCGGTCTCACACAAGTTCCATTAGAAGTGTGATAATGACTAAAAATACTGTTCACAGTACAAAGGGGAGTTTAGCGTCATGCTTCCCACACACACACACAACACACACACTCACAAGGTCTATGAGACTCTCTAATCTGCAGTGGTTTGATGATGCTTTCTAGTGCAGTTCTTACCCTCTTACACTTTAACAGCAATTAAAGCCTTATTAAGTAGATGAAATACTATGACCTTAATTGTGTGCATTGTCAAAGCAATTCGTTGATATTTTACTAATAGAAAAGTACCATGGTCATACCCAACAAACTCTCATGGCAATTCATATTATCTCATTCGTATTTTTTTTTTTTGCATGATCTGTTTATCCTCTGCACGATTATGACAAAAATCATAATTGTCGATTATTCTTTTGAAATTGTAATTGCGATTATTAAAGGGGTTATTTGATGTTGCTAAAATGAACATTATTTGGTGTAATGAAATGGGTTTATGCAGTTCAAGGTTAAAAAAAAAATTGCATTATTGTTTTCTATCTATGCCTAGCTTCTTAAACGTGTAGATTTTTTACAGAGCTCATTTGGTCTAAAAAGTGAGGGTGTGATTGATTGGCCAGCATTTGTTGCATTCCAGTGGGGACATAATTATGGATTATAATGAATTATAATGTCTTTTTATGCGTTGCATTGCATCGCGCCGCGTAACATAAAACCATGTCTGCATTTGTGAATTGATGACAAACAACCAGCGCTACTCTACACTGCCCAAAACTCATGTTTGAATCGTCAGTGGCAAATTCTTAAATTAAAAAAAAACATACTTGACAGTCTGTGAGTCTGAACAGCCGGCATTGTAGTCTACTCTGCAGGTTCAGGAAACAGTCCTCCACAAAATGCGCTGGACACAACGGAATATTTGGGTTGAAATGTGTTCTGGAACAGTGTTGTAAAAACAACTTAACCATGATTTCTAGTCGTGTCCTCTTTTGGAAAAAAACAAAGTAGTTTCGCTTTCACAACGAAATACACAGCATCACACACGGCGGGCTAGAGGGAGCAGCAGCCGGTGGGCTTGAGAATGGCATGGGGGGCGGGCTTGCGGCAACCACATGTGACGACCCCGGGCTGGACTCCGCTTTGTCCACGGTGAAAGCCGATCCGGCGATCCACAGTGCGAAGTTGATGTATTTCCTCAGCGACCAGCACGGATCAGCTCCAGGCATGACAAAGCATATATCGTCCTCTTTTGGAAGGCCAAAACAAAGTAGTTTCACTTTCAAAACGAAACACACAGCGTCTCCATGACATTGCGGCGGAAACAACAAAACTACAGCGAGAATAAAAGTGACGCCTTCTTTCTTTGTGTGAACATTTGGGCGGCGTTATGCTAATATTTCCACATTGTGACATAGATATGTGGGGGTGTGTTATAACGAGCCGTTTTAGGTAGGCGTGGTGGACTCTTAACTTTTATAAAGAATATCTCTTTGGATTTGGGACTTTAGTCTTTGCAACTTTACAGATCTTCTTTATGCAGAAGGTGTATATTAGGTGTAGCTAAACTTAATGGCACACAAAGCCATTTGACTTTAAACTGTGATCAGCTGTGCTTATTTTGATCAGCTCAGCAAGAAAAGAGCTTTCCTGAAGCATTTCAGTCCTTAGTAGTGCAACTGAAGCAAACAATCAACAATGGGTGGAAAGGCACTGTCAAAAGATCTCCGGGATAAAGTTGTGGACAGGCACTAGTCAGGAGATGGATACAAAAAAAATTAAAAGGCTTTATAAGTGCCTAGTCTCGTGTAGCCAGACCTTCAGACTGACGGCAGAAGGTCTGGGAACCTTGGCCGACTTGAATGGCTAAGGACCATATGACTGACAAGTAAAGCAACCAATCACATTTCGTTTTGTGCCAGGTCATGTTTAGGGGCGTGGAAATGTCCCCACAATAACAGACCAGTGTGTAAAACTCTTGGACATATTTTAAAGATTATATGCCGCGAACTTTAAATATTTCACACACTTTTGAATATTGGTGCTTAGTGTCATGTTAAGGCTCATTGTCCTGTAAACACAACGATTTTTCTAACATGAGGGGGTTTGTGACAAGCATCTTTGTTCCAGGCAGAATTAAAGAACTCAAAACACGTCTCCGGAAATCAGTAAATATTCAACCAAATCAAATGATGACTTCGCTCTGCACTCCTGAAGTGGTTTCCAATATTTTTGTCAATATGCATCAGAAGTTTAGCAAGTGTAAGGTAGGCGCAAAGTCGAGGCTGAGACTATCAATGCCTAGAAGCACAGTGAAGTCTATTATTAAGAAGTGGAAGGTATTTGGTACAACACAGGCCCTCCCTGGATCAGGACGTCACTCCAAACAGGATGAAAGAGCCAGGAGGAAACTGATCAGAGGCAAGAGGCCTACAGCAACTCTGAAGCAGTTGCAGGAATTTATGACATTGTGCACATGTGACAACAATATCACAAATTCTCAACAAATGTGGCTTGTATGGGAGGGTTGCAAGAAAAAAAGTCACTCCTCTATAAAGGACACATGCAGTCACGACTGAGCTTTGCCAAAACACACCTTAAAGATTCTGAAGCTGATGAGACTAAAATTAAATTTTTTGACATCAACACCAAATTACATGTCTGGAGGAAATCCAATACAGCTCTTCATCCAAATAACAGCAATCCTACAGTAAAGAATGGAGGGGTGATATCCTGTTATGGGGGTGTTTCTCTGCAGCAGGGACTGGAGCACTTGTCAGGTTATTGAAGCGAAATACCTGGATATTCAAAGTATGTGAAATATGTAAGTTCGCGGAATATATCTTTAAAATAGTCAATAGTTTACACACCGGTTTGTTAGTTGGGGACAGTCACGCCCCTAAACATGACTGGCACAAAAACGAAATGTGATGGTTGCTTTACTGTCAGTCATATGTCCTTGGCCATTCAAAGTGGCCATGGTTTCCAGACCTTCTGCCGTCAGTCTGAAGGTATGGCTACACGAGACTAGGCACTTATAAAGCCTTTTAATTTTTTTTGTATCCATCTCCTGACTAGTGCCTGTCCACAACTTTATTCAGGAGATATTTTGACAGTGCATTGCCACCCATAGTTGATTGTTAGCTCAAGGACTGAAATGCTCCAGGAAAGATATTTTCATGCTGAGCTGATCAAAATGATCACAGTTGAAAGTCAAATGGCTTTGTGTGCCATTAAGTTTAGCTACACCTAATATACACCTTCTGCATAAAGAAGATCTGTAAAGTTGCAAAAAACTAAAGTCTCAAATCCAAAGAAATAATCTTTATAAAAGTTAAGAGTCAACAACGCCTACCTAAAACGGCTCATTCTAACACGACCCCACATGTCTACGTCACAATGTGGGAAGATTTGCATAACGCCACCCAAATGTTCACGCAAAGAAAGAAAGCGTAACTTTTATTCTCGCTCTAGTATTGTTACTGCTGCCATGTCGTGAAGACGCTGTGTTTCGCTGTGAAAGTGAAATACTTTTTTTGGTCTTCCAAAAGAGGACGATATTTGTTTCGTCATGCCTGGAGCTGATCTGTGCGGGTCGCTGAGGAAATACATCAACTTCGCCACTGTGGATCGCGGTCGGCTTCAACGTGACAAAGGGCGTCCAGCCAGGGGTCGTCACGTGTGGTTGCCGCAAGCCTGCCGGCCGCGCCGTTCTCAAGCCGCCGGCCTCCGCTCACTCTAGGCTGCGGTGTGTGACGCTGTTTCGTTGTGATAGTGAAACTACTTTGTTTGGTCTTCCTAAAATAGGCACGACTAGAAATCAGTGGTTAAGCTAAATTTACAACACTGTTTCAGAACAGTTAAACCCAAATATTCAGATGCGTGCAGCACATTTTATGGAAGACTGTTTACTGATCCTGGAAGAGTACAATGCCGGCTGCTCTGACTCACAGACTGTAAGTATGTTGTTTATATTTAAAGAATTTGCCACTGAACGATTCAAATTCAAGTTTTGAGCAGTGTAGAGTAGCACTTGTAGTTTGTAATTTCTTCGATCACAAATGCAGACATGGTTTTATGTTACGCGGCGCGATGCAAGAAACGCTTAAAACGACAGTATAAGTCATTATAATCATTAATTATGTCCCCACTGGATTGCACTACAAAGCTGGCCAATCAGAGCACACCTCACTTTTTTAGAACGATGAGCTTTGTAAAAATAGACACGTTTCAGAAAGGCGGGGCATAGAAGAGAAACAATTAATGCAATTTTTTTTACCTTAAACTGCATAAACACATTTCATTACACCAAATAATGTTCATTTTAGCAACATCAAATAACCCCTTTAATAATCGCAATTACAATTTCAAAAGAATAATCGACAATTATGATTTTTGTAATAATCGTGCGCAGAGGTATAACGACATGCAACAAAAAAAAAACGACTGAGATAATATGAAGTGCCATGAGAGTTTGGTGGTATGACCATGGTACTTTTCTTTAGTAAACTATCACGAGTTGCTTTGACAATGCACACAATTAGGTAATAGTATTCATCTTAACTTAATAAGGCTTAATTGCTGTTAAGGTAGAGGGAAGAATCTGCACTAGAAAGCATAATCAAACCACGCAGATTAGAGAGTCACCTCAATAGACCTTGATTAGTGTTGTGTGTGTGTGGGTGTGGGAAGCATGACAGCAAACTACCCTTGTAAGTGAACAGTATTTTTAGTCATTATCACACTTCTAATGGAACTTGTGTGAGACCGCGGAAACACCCGCCGCCATGCGAAAAGTCCACAGCCTGCAAAAGACAAAGTGAAATTTATTTGTGTGCATTCTCTGTAAAAGCCTGATGTTCTTTAATTCAGCTCCAGTTGTTCTTTTAGTTTTCATTTCCATCCTTCTCAATCAGCGAGACACATTTGGAGATAATTGGGGGCAGGAATTAACTCAGGAAGTATCTGAGGTGGCCACGTAACACCAGCGTCTCGCATCAATATGCATCAGTGCCGGTTTACATTATGCATCCTTAATCAAACCTCCACTTCAGGTTCCAAGACCTTTCCTGCTCCAGAACCGTCATCTAATTATGATGCCAGACGGAAAGCTTGAATGCAGCGGGCATTTGCAGTTCCCCTCTAATCAAGAAATGATATTCTCCAGCAGCGCAATAACAGCATTTATGGGGGTTAATATGGTGGTTCACTTCATGTTAATTTTAGTTCTCATTAGGTTTGTTGTATGCAACTGTTTATTGGTTTAGTCTGGCGGATGTATTAGGATATGGCCAGTGTGCCAGGCTTTTATAAATATTGAAATGCGATGTTATGATTGAAAAGAGAGCGCACAGGTGTGGTGTATACATTATTACCTAAGGCTGTCAGATCCATTGAGGTGTGAGCTGCATGAAGTTTGACCTGCACTGCTTGCCAAAAACTCTTCCATTATAAGATTCACATCTGTCTGATTAATGCAGACAACTTCAGATGTGGTTGGGTACGGCGGCAGTAACTGACTGACTGCATTAATGGAATGGAAGGACAGAGTGTGGCTTCTTTATTTGTCTCTCTTTCTCTCTGCTTATCTCTCTGTCCTAGATATTGAAATAGTATATACTGTACAGTTTTGTGTATGTAAGTGACCTACATTGTGTTTTTGTTAACAATATAAGTTGGATAGATGTTGAGAGAACAGGTTAAATCAGCCTGTGTGGTTAGTTATTCTTCCAAGCTGGTCTGTTTTGATGGTTTTAAAGGGGTCTTGGCCACTTAACCAACTCACCACCAGCTTGGCCAGTCTGAGAGACTAGCTACTAGACGAGCAAACCACCTTAGAGTGGTTTGAAATTTGTAGTGTGAACTGCCATTACATCCTTATTTACTTCTGTGATATGACACATTTCAGAGTGAAAAGGGACATTCAATGAGAACAAATGTAGGGCAAGACGTGATGCATCAGGTATTAATTGGATGTTGAAAAATGAGCGTTACATACCAGAATGGAGCCAGAGCAAATGCGAGTTTGCTAAAATGATAGTGGGTTACTGGATGGTGATATCAGCGGGGGAAAAAAAGAAAATAGTCAGTACGGTGAAACAGGTTATTGGGGTGAATGCCAAATAAGGATTTTTAAAATAATAAAATAAATAAATAAAATAAAGTAGATTTTTTAAATGTATCCATTATGTGGTTTCATAGCTTTATTATTATGTAATATAATAATAATAGTAATAATACATTTAAATACATTTTCTATTAAAACTTTGATGTTGATGACTTTACAATGTAAGTGGTGTAACATAAAGTAAAAAAAAAAAAAAAAAAAAAAAAACTACTAGGGTGTGTTCACTTGCATGTTGGTGCGATTAAAAAACGAACCCTGGTGCGATTGCTCTGTTAGTGCGGTTTGTTTGAGTAAGTGTGAATGCTGCCATCCGAACCCTGGTGCTCACCAAACAAGCGGGCCGAGACCGCTAAAAAGATGGGTTCCTAACGAACTCTGGTGCAGTCTGAATGAAATATGAACGCAACACGGACAAAACACTTCTAAACGAACCAAAAACAGGAAATAATGACAAGATACGATGCTATGCGACATGATTTGACAACACGGTATAACCAAAACAAAATGAGCAGAGGCCAAACGTGGAGCAACAATGAGGTAAAGTGCCTTTTATGAGCTCCTTGTGAGTTTGCAGGTGGTGAAAATAAAAAAATATGTACACGCAAGAATGAGCGCGCTTAATCCAGCAGACGGCATTACATGTGTTCGACTTAAAGCGGCACTGATCAGACAAATCTGTGAATGGGTACTTTGATGTCATACACCGATCAGTCTGCGCAGCACCGCTTTAAGTCGAACACAGCTTTTGTTTGGGGTATTCGGTGAGTTCCGTTGCAAAATATACGTCATTCAACCCGAACAATCAGGTTGTGAACGTATCACTATACCTTTAGTTTCGGTGTCTTTAGGTTCACTGTCAAAAATGCCAGTGTGAACGCTCAGCGGACAAGGACCAAATGTATCGCTTTCTTTTTTGGTCCGGACCAAACAAACCAAGAGAACGAACTACAAGTGTGAACGCACCCTAAAATACTTTTCCTGCACCTTGAATATACATCTGACTTGAAGACAGTATAGCTTTTCAAATATATATAGATTATAGATATAGATAATAGATATAGATAGCTAGATATATTATGATATATGCATTAGGGGTTTGTAACGATATGCAAAAATAAACGAAAAATCGCGATACACCACCACAATACGTATCGCGGTACTCTCAACCCCTGTGGCCCATTGTTGATTAAATATATTCTCACACTTGATAAATTACTAATTAGTACAACTAATAAGAGATGTATTTGTTCTAAATATATCTGTAAAGTTCCTGTTTCCCAAGTGCATGCCACATGACTTGGGAGTGAGCGATCCATTCGGCTGTTTACTATACACAGGATGGCTGGTCTGCATAGTACTGAGATTGCAGAACCCTTCGGACATATTTAAGACTCCTGTGTGGGAACATTTTGGTTTGCCAGTGGAGTAGAGGAATGGAAATCGTGTCGTAGACAAAGTGCACACCATCTATCATAACTGTTTCACAAAACTTACTCATATGACAGGAAACACTTCTAATATGCAAGCGCATCTCCGAAGACGTCATCCCAGCATTGATATCAGCAGCACATGTAAGAAACCACAAAAACAGGAAACTCTTCCTACTGCCTTTAGAATAAAACTACAAGCTATCTCCAACCGTGCTCAAGCAATTACCAAGGCTATGGGTGTTTTCATGGTGCTTTCATGGCGCTGGATATGCGCCTGTTTTCAGTTGTTGAGAACGACGGATTCACACATTTGCTAAGTGTGTTGGGGCCCAGATACCGATTACTGAGCCGACTGCATTTCAGTAGTGGTGGAAAGAGTACTAAGAAATTGTACTTAAGTAAAAGTATTGCTACTTAAGGAATAATTTACTTGAGTGCAGTAAAAGTACTGAAAAATAATATGACTCAAGCAAGAGTAAAAAATTAGTTTGCTGAAAAACTACTCAAGTTACTGCATTACAAAGTACTTTAGTATTATTTTTCTATTTTGACCCAAAATGAGACGATGTGAGCGTTATGGAGCAGGGTTAACCCTAATCCTAACACCCATGTACTGTAATGTCTGTTTCAGTGAGACCCAAGAAATCCATTATGGACAAATGCATGATATCACTACAGCTGAATAACATGCAGATAGAGATGCTTTGACTGATGAAACGTGGAAGACAATAAACAAACAATTGAAATGCAATGCTAATTGACATAGCTTGTATATACAGTATAGATGTTTATAAAAAATATTTTCCGTCTCACTGTGATAAGAAGCAACATGGAACCACAGAAGCTAACTGTTTCAAACACGACTGATGTTATATAGTGATTTTGGAGCAAAACATGATATTAGTCTCATAAATTGTCATGTTTGATGCAATGTTAAGCAAACGTACCTATCCCTGTTGCCAGGAGCAACTGTTTAATAACTAATTTTGAAAAGTACATTCACGTATTATGTGGTTGTTTTTAAGAAGGGTAAAAGCAAAGAAGGGTAAGTGAAGGTTTAAAAGAAAAGAAAGGGTTTAAAACAGTGTGAATAGGAAGGTGCCAGTTGTAGCATTTGGACCAATCAGACACACAACTTTTTGTTATATTTAACAAACAATATCTAACGCCCCCTCACCTAACCAAAAGGCCAATTACGAGGGTCTATGAACCCTTCCCCCGAAATGCAACTAACAACTCAAAAGGGCAGAACAGTCCTCTGGTTCCATGGCAACCAAAGACAAACCATCTGACAACACTAGTTTTATTGCTCAAAGGAATGCGGGCAGAGAAACTCACTCATTTTCCTCATAAGAAAGACACATAATGCCCAGAGAAAGGACTGTTCTCTAATTAATTCATAGGAAAAACCTTTCTTTGAATGAACACACAAAAACCTTCAGGTCATTGGGTATATTATTGCTGTCTTGTATATTATCTGTTGTATTATAGACTATTTTTATGCATGTTATGATAGACCACTATTTAATATAACCTCACCTATATCATGTGTGGTCTCTATGAATTCATTTTCGGATGATCTAACTGAGATTGCATATTACATGCTGATACCTATGCCACATATTGATGTTCTAAGAATCTTTACTAATTTGTACATCAACACCCAAGCGAATTACATATGCGAAATACCATGCTTAGAAACAAAGGGCCATAAAACGCAGAACTCCCACTTGAGATTCCGGAATTCCTCATTGGACAAGCCCATCTTGAGAGGAGTGAATCTCTGCAGGCTTTAAAAGGCCACACTACATGTGACCCGCCCAGTCGGTTGGTGGTTCGGTCGATGCTAAGATGAAGATGTGAGGAGGCGCTTCAGGATATCAAGGCTCAGTGCCAGACCTTTCGGCCTTGACTTTTCCATTCACCAAAAATTATCTGACTCAAACTGGTTCTTTTCATCAAATAATTTCAGCAAGATCTTGGGCCTTAAAATTGCATCAGGAATCTCTTTCAGACAGCCGAGAATCGCAAGTATCAAACTTAGTCTTATTAATTGATAAATTAAATCAGTGACACTTTTTTACAAAGGTGTGTTTGAACAAAAAATCTGACGTATCCCTCAGGTTTAGATATGCTGAATATGCAAAGTGTTCCATAAATTTCATTCCTTATGTCTCTTCTCTGTACTGAGTTAAACTTTAACCCTTGCCCATACCCCACACCCCTTGTAATGTTGGGGTGTGTGTGTGTGTGTTTGTATGTTAGACCAGTTTATGTGTGTATGTAGGAAGTTAGACCAGTTTATGTGTTTATGTAATATGATATACTAGTTTACGTGTTTATGTAGTTAATAAAACCTTACTTGTAACACACTTGACGTGTTCATTGTTTGCTCATAACCGGAGTCACTAATCATGCAAATTTACACTACAAGCTTTGTAGAATTGTACAGTAAAAAAGTTATTTCCCTTAACCAGGAAACTAACGTTCTCAGAATTGACAAGACAGTTGACCCTGAGTGGTCAGCTAAATATCTACAGCGATCTAAAATATTCATAATTAATCATAAACTAGTTATGGTTAATTATTCATATTCCCTGTTGTGAGCTAAATTCGCTACACAGTAAAAGATAATGTGGGGTATGGGATAATCTTAGATATCATTTTATTACAAAATATTTAAGTTAGCTGAATACTATGAATAAAAATAAACAGGCTAAAAAACACTTACACAAGGATGTGTGTGCAGCAGAGAAAACAAGTCTTCTTGACTTGAATGGTTTAAAATCACATTGAAAGTGTAGTTTGTTATAATAACAAAGGTGGACTCCAGGCACATTTTCGGTATGACACAAAAAAGAGCATTTTATTTATCATGTTAACCCATACCTAGGCTTGGGAATCCAAAATATATTCAAATTCTGGAATAGGATGCTTTTAAGGTCAGGAATCGTCTAGTTATAAAATTAAAATTTCAATTTCTCTTATTGATTAGTTTGTGTGCATTTTAATATGACTTTAAACCATTCTAGCACAAGAAGACTCGTGCTCTGTTTTCTGTACTGCACACATAGGGGCATGGCCATCATTTTAGAAATGAGGGGGACAGAAATGTAAAAAAAGACAAGAAAAGAAAGAACATCTTTTGACTTTTGTCTAATTGACAGGCTTTATTTTTTCTTTTGTCTTTTAATTGGCTACAAATCCAATACCCTGCTGGACGATAACCAATCATTTGTATTCTATAATATTTTTTTCTGTATTTTCCTAATGACAATTTTAGGATTGGTTTATACAAACATATAATAAGGCAGAATAGTTTCTATACTGTAATAAATACTATGTCAATTAGCACTGCATTATTCATATACTATATTTATTACCTGGAAATTACCTGAAATTACTTTTTTTTAAGCTACAGCTATAGCAGGATGCTTTTGTCCATATTAGAGATTTCCTGCAGGACATAAGTTATTATATATTACTTCTACTAGGCCATTTTGGACTTTCTGCGCGAGAGCGCCCTCCGGCTTCGAGTATGAATGAAACATGCACTGCATATTCACATTGTCTAGTTTTGGATAAACTAGACAATGTGAATTTGTCACCACCACCCTTTTCCAAGTGTTGACATTCATTGTTTATGCAAATAACTTTTGAACATAATTTTTTACGAAGGAAATTTCTTTTTTCCTTGAATCCTGGCTCAGCTGAGTCAAGGACACCAAAATCCAAAATCAAAAATGTCTTCGTTGTAGTAGCCTCTTCCGTGACCCCATGGTTCTGCTGTACTTTTGTCGTGACCCCACCGTTGTGGGGTTTAATCGTTGAAAAAAACGAACTTTTTAACCAAAATTGGTCAGATCATCTTCAGGCCATGCTGGCAAAAAGTTATCAAAAGCTTTTTGATAGACCCATCCGTCTTCAAAAACCGCACAAATGAATTTGATAAAAAGCTCCCAAAATCAGACTTGAGGCTATATCTCTCCAACGCTTTGTCGTATTCAGACCAAACTTGGTGTATTTTATAATAACCGTGTCCTGAGGCTACCTGCACAATTTTGTCGCTGTGCCACCTAGTGGTCAGGAGATATGAAAAATATTTTTGCTCATAACTTCTGAACGGTTTGGCCAAAAATCACATGAGATCTCTTTAGATTCAGTGTAGCATGCCGAGTAGAATGATACCCACATTTTCAATGTCAGACATTTTGGGCATCGGCCATTTTGAATTTTGTCATAAAATGCTATATTTTACGAACGCATTGGCGTATCGTTATGAAACTCGGTATGTGTCTTCGGCATCATGCACTGATGGTACTTACAATTTTCAGGGCAGCTTGTGGTCCCACCTTGTGGTAAAAAGTTATAATGAAATTTGCAAAAAGGCTAATAACATTTGAGAGAATTAGCCTATTGTAATGAAACTGGTCTCAATAATTATTTGGGTCATGCCGAGAACACAGATACCATTGTCACCTCACACTGACCACACCACATCAATTTGATAACAGCACCACCTATTGGTCAAAAGTGATAAACCATTCATTAACCATAAATAATGACATTTCCAAAAATACTAATAACATTTGAATAAATTACCCTATTGTAATGGAACTGGTCTCAAAATATTCATTGGGTCATGCCGAGAACATAGACACCAATTTGCCACAGTTGGCTGACGTTCCTGTCCGCCATTTTGATTTATGTTGAAAACCTACTTTTTCGAACTCCTCCTAGACTGTTGGTCCGATTTTCACCAAAATCTAATCGTATCATCTTCAGACCATGCTGACAAAAAGTTATGGATTTCGTGTTGATAGACAAAACTATTTTTATATTGCAGGCATGCCAGACTACTTCTGTGGCTGTATCTCTGCAAAGCTTTGACATATTGTCACCAAACGTTGTGTGTGCCATCACCACCTCACACAGTACACACCACATCGATTTTATAACAGTGCTACCTATTGGTCAAAAGTGATAAGCCATTAAATCATATTACAAGTGGTTGTATTCATGATTTTTCAGCCATTTTGACTAAAATCATCTTAAAATGGCTTCAGTTACTCATTGCTGCAGTTGGCCTGATGCTTGCTTCTGCAGTGCTTGGCCCCTCAATTGGCTATATTTTTTAAATTGTTTTAATCCAAACTTAATTTAATAAATTAAATTTTACCAATACCATTTAGTTTCACACAGACATTCAATGCATCTTACTAGTGAATATGTCCTGTGAAGACCACTTTAGAAATATATGTTTGTTTTTTTCATTTAATTTCAGCGTCTAAACAGAAACTTAGATCATCAGAAATAAGATTCACTATGTTTGTTTTTGGTAGTTATATGTGTCAGATATGAATTGCAATTAGCTATATTAACTTTAAACTATTTTGTGGCTTTGTCCTGGTTTTGCCCAGACCTCAGAGGAGCAGTTAGAAGTGGCATCCAGAAGTGGTGATCCTCCAACCAAAAGAGCACCAATCTGAACTTTTTGGAACGTTATTTCCAGAGGAGCTGAGTACTCCTGCACTCAAGTCTTCATCTCAAATGGTGAAAGAGCAGGTTATGTGTTACAAGCAAGTGCCAACTCTTCCAGTGGAGTCCAATCCACTTGCATGGTGGAAGGACAATGAGAGCTAGTTTCCTCATGTAGCCAAGTTGGCTAAATGCTACCTTGGAGTCCCAGCAACATCTGTCCCCAGTGAGAGGGTGTTCTCTACAGCAGGGGACATTGTTAGAGCACAGAGAACAAGCCTTTCACCCAAGAATGTGGACATGATGGTGTTTTTGAAGAAAACTTCAACATTCCAAATGTATGTTAAAGTGAGTAGACAAACCAGTGTTTATTTCTGACTAGTCTATATTGGAGGCATTTATTTAATTTTAGTTTACTCAGGTACGCTGACTGCACTAAAAAAAAATGTGAAGACAATGTATAAAGTTAATAAAGATAAAGTTAAGCTATTGTTGTTGTTGTTATTATTATTAAGTTAAAAGTGAATCTAGTGTTCTTTAGCATTGCTGGTGCCATGACATGAACCCTGCTCCCTCAGCAAACAGAATTGAACCGAACTGTGGCTCTAAAACCGTGAACCGAACCCAACCGTGCCATTGGTATATCGTTACACCCCTACAGGTGACTTTGGATTTTTCTGAAATTGATTAATTTCCAATTAAAAGTCACCAGTTTAATTAATTAATTTCAGATTTTCATTAAAATAATAAAAAAAAATAATACAGAAATTGAAAATGCATTCACCAGATAGGAGGAATTTTCTTATGAACTGCATTTTTAACAAGTTCTTGAAAAAAATAGTGTCATGTCATTGACCCTATTACATTTTGATTACAGAATACACAGACAAACAATTTTGCACCAATAAATGATTTACATTAAATCCAGGGATGTGCACTGAGAAAATAAATGGGGTCAATTTTGATTCGATCAAGCTGTTTTCTTCAACAGGTGTGTGAAACTGTTTACATTCACCACAGTTGAGGTGGCACGTACAATGTGCATGTTTCTTTGTGTGGCTGTTTTCACACAGAGAATTTGCATTTCAATTCTTGATGAAGTTTTTAAGTGTGCACCATGCTGGCACAATCTAACCTCTGTGCTTTTAAGGCTGTAGCTGCCATCTTCTTTGAATGCCTGCACCTCACTGTCTGTTCCATCGGCCTGCGGCGAGGCAGCATGTCTCTGCTTTTGGCATTTTGTGAACAACCCTCCTCCCAGAGCTCTCCACGTTTTTCTCGCTTTGTCTCTCCTTCTGTTTTGCTCTCTCCCTCTCTGTATCTTCCCAGCTCTATTCTTGAACGCCTCAGGAAGCCACTTCGCATTTTGTGGAATGGATACGTGTTTGTGTTCATTTGATTTGAGGAAGAAATTGCCTACATTTCTCATTCCCATATTTCATTTGTTCAATAATTGACTGTTTTTGTCCCCATGCAAATGCGTGACGTATTGCAAGTGTTTGTTTTGAGAGCTTAGAGCAGAAGAACACACACACACATCACACAAAACCATTACTGAGCGCTCACAAGCGGCTCTTTCGTTCAGACGTGCTGTCGTACTTATTGACCTGCTAACTGTAATTTGCGTGCTCTCTTTCTGTTGACACGAAGTGATCATCTGCATTGCACTGCGGGCAGAAAAAGTTGATCTATTCTGTCATTATGGCATTAGTATCCTCTCGCTTCTCTCATAACGTTCTGTTCCTTCAAATGATGCTCCCTTTTTCATTTTCTACCCTGGTTCTCAAGAACCGAGCCTACTCTTATTTTTCTCTCCTGTTATGTACTGCGCTCATTTCTGAAGCTGTAGGAATGCAATATGACTAAGCATGATATCTCTCTTCCCCTGCTAATTGAATCAAACCACTGTAAATCTACACAAGCTGTCCATCAATGATTGGTATTTTACTGAGCTTATTACATTAGCACCACTGCATATTCAATCTAAGTCATAGGCTATATTCTACAATAACATGTTAGACTGGGGCGTGAATGTGCAATATGAGGCTGTTTACTGACCAGCGGCTGCATATTGCGCATAAAAATGGCAAAAGCTGACAGTTCCAAACTGACTGGTTGACTTCAAACTATTTTCTAAGGGTTTTGGCACTTTTAACACTTTTACAATAAGGTTTAATTTGTATTAGGTCAATCAATTTATTGATGTACATTTGTTAGTTTATAAATACACTTGCTCATTTGTTATTTTATGTTTGTTAATACATTAATCATCCTTTATATTTGTTAAATGTTCATTTGTAACTTGAAAGATTAAAAAATATATATATTAGTATTTGTAGAAATTAATATTTACCAAGATTAGTAAATGTTGTAAAAGTATTGTTTATTATTGTTTCATATTAGACTTTTTAATAATGTTAACACAAAGAAACATTGTTTGTTTAAGTTGTATCTTTCTCGGCTATTTCTTCTTGCCATTGTTGCCATCAACTTGTTCACTGGCAATATTCTCTAATTTACAAAACTGAATATAGAAAATGAATGCTAGATAAAAAACACAATATTTTATTCACTTTGGTTTGCTTCAGTAGAATTAGATGACACTCAAAAACAAACAAAACAACAACAACTCTTTGGCTGAACTTGATTTAATAATGAACAGTAACTCCACACAATATAAACATTATCTCTACTCAGATACAATTGCGTAAATCCAACTAAATAAAATATTTTTTTGAAGTAAAGTGTTAGCTATAGCAATAATATATTTAGCAAGCTAGGTGTTGACAGCTAGAAGATGGTGCTTGTTCATTTTTATTAAAGCAACTTAATAAACCTGTTAGTGGTGCTTGACACTTCACTTCAGTTAACATGCTAACATGCCTCCCCCTTTCCTCATCTTGCTATAAAATGCATGAAATAGCATTTATTACTTTATATCAGTGCATGCAAAGCTGATATGGTATGGAAATCCTCTTTCCGTTCTCTAGTGAGGTGGATTACTTGTGGATTATTGTGATGTTTTATCAGCTGTTTGGACTCACATTCAGCCGAGAAGCACTGGGGAGACACAGATGCAATGCTAAATTTCTAAAAATCTGTTCTGATGAACAAACAACCTCATCTTCATCTAGATGACCTGAGGTTGAGAACATTTTTCGGTTGAGTACATTTATTGGTTTATAGAATGGAGACAAAGTCTTGAAAGATATACTGTATAGATTTTTAAGTAAATTCAACAAGCAGCAATTATGTATTTTATTATATTTTATAATTTTTATATAGTAGTGTATTGCAGTAACCAGAATCCAATCCTGATTGGAGAAAAAAATAAAAATAAAAATCAGCTGCTGTCCAGCTATAAACTCTTCAATCAGAAGTTGTGTACTGTGAGAAGACTGATGAGGAAAATCTCAGTGTTTTGTAATTAGGCCTGTTAATGAACAGTCTTCATTAAATTTTAAGCACAGAGGAAAACTGAACGAATTGCACAAACAAACACACGCACACACACACAAACACGCACACAAACACTGAGACAAAAATAGCTGATTTAGTCTATTAGCTTTTTCATGGTGCTCTCCAAATTAAAATCTAATTTAAGGGGCTTTTAAATTAAAAAGTAATTTTTTTTCACTGTTCTCTTCATCGTAGAAAGCTTCCATTCCATTAGTTATCTAATTTTTACCTGTCAGAAATAGAGCTATATAATCTTCCCTGAGGAGAGCTTTTGCATGGCCCTGTTATTAGGCTGGGAGTGTTAGGATGTGTTTTCAGAGTATGTGTGCTCAACTGCTCATCTGTGTGTCAGCAAGAGAACGAAACTGCAGTCAGAACCATCTTTTACTTCATAATTGCTGTCTTCATCTTTTAATGCATCTCTACACAGTATATACTCATAATCTTTCATCTATATTTAGCCTGAGGTAAGTCATTTGAAGCTCATTTAAGTTTAGCTAATGTCATGTAATGTTGCTATATCTCAAAACATATAATATCCCACAATCGTTTGGGCTCCAGTGATTAGCATTGCATATAAAAACATATGTGCAGCGTTGAAATATCATTAACTGCTTCATATGAGGAATTTAGTGAGTCTTTAGTGGCTTCAAATAAAGCTGACAGGCCATTCATGGAAATAATCCCTCCCTAATACTATAATACACTCAGAGGCAATCAAATAATGTCATTTTTTATGTAAAAGTGACTTGCATTGCGTCCTAATCAGGCACAACTTGACAAGATTTACACCAAGCAATTTGTCAGTCAATATCATTCGTGAAAATCAATCACAAAACAGACAATCAGAACAGTTCTTTCCATTCTCTCTCAAACTGCAACTGAAGAGTGCACACATAAAAACACATATCTTGAATTTTCACAAACTCTCCAATGCTTTTTGCTTATCGCTTTCCTTGTGGAACTTGAGGGATTTGTGGCTTATAATATCCAATTGTAAACTTTCTCAATCAGTGTCCGCTCATCCTTGTTTGCTGATTATTATGCATGAGGCGCAGTACACCGGTCCAGTGTGCTTTAGGTGTGTGTATGGCACAAACTGCAGAGGTGGAATCCAAACAACTGACAAAATGTAGTGTTTGTCATCTACACTGTTTAGGTCAGAGTGTTAGGGTACATTTATACAACAGTTGTACTAAAAATGGAAAAGTTTTTCCTTTGTGTTTTCGAAAAGGTTTGCATACAGACGACAACGTTGTCAAAACGAACATTCACATGGATCCAAAAAAATGCATGCCACTTTGTCAAGAAACATAACGCACATGCGCACAAACATATAGACTGAACACTTAATGCACATGATGTCACCGTTTTCACAAATTCGCATTTTTGTAGTTTACACCCCACATAGCAATTTATTTTCTGGCCCAGCTCTGGTCCACACAAACCATTTTCCCTCGGCCCACATACCGCAAAGAATGACGACCCTGGAGTGGCCCAGATCTGGATTTAAGACAAAACATTAATAGCCCAAAAGTGGCCCTGCACTGGGCCTGAATATGTTTTAGCATTGGTACCGATTCTCAGCCTTAATTAAACCAGAAGCCCCAAAACTGAGCCACACCTGAGCCTTATATAGCCCAGAGCCCCAGGACCAATACAGAATATTAATATTTGATATTATTGCATTGTGTATTTCTTTTACAGTAATTGCCATTATTTGTGAAATGTTTTGGTAATATAAACACAAACTATACCAATAAAGTACATTTAACTGAATAGAAAATCATCCTTAAAATCCACAAATCATGTAACTGTACAATAAAATATGTATTGCATTAAAAAGGTTTTATTTTTTATAAAGAACAAATCAACCAAATCTATCTTATACGTAACGTAGGTATTATTACGCAACAAAAAACTTTTTGTATATTTGGAGAGATGATGAAAGGTACGATATTTACAAAGTGCACTAAACATTTATACAGTGCACATCCTGATTTTGCCAATCCTAGTTGTCCTAACGGTGCGTGCAGGTGCACTGTTGTTTTTTTTTGCGAGAGGGGCGTTAATGTTTTTTGGCGGACTCTGCGGGGGTACATAGTGATGACGTCATAAAATTTGATTGGCTGAGGCAGTTGTTGTCCCAGGGTCATCATAAAAAAAATATTGGTCTCCGGACAACTAGGACTTGGCAAAATCAGGATGTGCTTTATGCAGTATACAGTCTATAAGAGAAACGTAACACACAGACAAGTGTAAAATTGTAAAAATGTCAAAAAGCAGTACCACAGTAGTCCAAATGACGATGTGTTGCACTCGCAGTCCTCTCAAGCGGAATATAATAGTTTAGTGTGAGGAGCAGGGCATAATTTAAATTGGTAAACACTGCAAATACTATCCTGATCCACTCTGTAAAGGTGGGCGTTTCTCATTCAAACACACATCACCGGAAACACGGCATGTCACAATCTATGATGAAACCGACGAGAGCCAATGAGCATTTAATATCACTGCCGTAAAACATGTTGTAAAAAAATTTGAAATTGTTAATATAGGTAAAGACGAAGGAGAAAAATATTGCTGAATTTGAATCAAAGCCACTAGAAGGCCAGTTTGAGGTCACATTCGGGCCAAGATTGTTTGCTATGTGGGACAGAGATGACAATGGTATCATAAAAAAACTTTGAAACCCATTTTCAAAAGTTTGCATTTTCAGGCTCCCAAAACACTGTTGTCATGCAAATTAAGTTTTCAGTTTTTAGTTGAAAATGTTTTTGTGTAAACACCCCCTTAAAGAAGTTCTAAAAGTTATATACAAATCATTTTCTAAATCAGCATGTTTTCTTCACCTCTGAGCCTTTTTTTAAAGGGGTCATATGATGCTGCTAAAAAGAACATTATTTGGTGTAATGAAATGTGTTTATGTGGTTTAAAGTTCAAAAAAACATTATTTTTCCACATACTGTACATTATTGTTCTCCTCTATGCCCCGCCTTTTGAAAATTTTTTACAAAGCTTATCGGTCTGAAAAAGCGAGGTGTGCTCTGATTGGCCAGCTATTCAATGCATTGTGATTGGCCGAATACCTCAAGCGTGTGGCGGAAATGTTACGCCCCTCACATACTGTGATGCCGTGTCGGGCCGGAGCGACGAGACAAAAACATTAAAACTCATTATAAACTAGGCATTTGTTGCATCCGGTGTGGACATAATTACTGATTATAATGACTATACTGTCTTTTTACACGTTCCATTGCATCGCGCCATGTAAACATAAAACCATGTCTGCATTTGTGATCGGAGAAATGACAAACAACAAGTGCTACTCTACACTGCTCAAAACTCACGTTTGAATCATCAGTGGCAAATCCTTTAAATAAAAACGTATACGTGAGTCAGAACTGCCGGCTTTGTAGTCTACTCTACCAGGATCAGTAACCAGTCCTCCATAAAATGTGCTGCACACATCTGGATATTGTGGGTTAAACTGTTCTGGAACAGTGTAAATACAACTTAACCACTGAATTCTAGTAGTGTCCTCTTTTGGAAGGCCAAAAAAAAAGTAGTTTCACTTTCACAACGAAAAACACAGCGGCCTAGAGTGAGGGGAAGCCCTGGCTTAGCGTGCGCTGAGGACGGGATAGAGTGAGCTGAGGCCGGGCTAGCGTGAGCCGAAGACCCGGCTTAGCGTGCGCTGAGGCCGGATAGAGTGAGCTGAGGCAGCGGGGTCAAGAACGGCGCGCCCGGCAGATCCGACGAATGAGCGGCAACCACATGTGACGACCCCAGGCTGGACTCCGCTTCGTCCACGGTGAAAGTTGATGTATTCCTCAGCGACCAGCACAGATAAGCTCTAGGCATGACAAAGCGGATATAGTCCTCTTTTGGAAGACCAAACAAAGTAGTTATGCTTTCACAATGAAACACACAGCGTCACATGGGCTGCAGCGTCAACAATCCTACAGCAAGAATAAAAGTTACGCCTTTCTTTGCATGAACATCTGGCGGCATTACGCAAATCTTCCCACATCGTGACGTATATGTGGGGGCATTTTAGAACGAGCTGTTTTAGGTAGGTGTAGCTGACTCTGAACTTTTATAAAGAATATCTCTTTGGATTGAGACTTTAGTCTTTGCAACTTTACAGATCTTATTTATGCACCAAGAGCTTGTAAAACTACAAAGAGAAAGGAAAACTTGAAATAGCATCACATGACCCCTTTAAATGTAATTTATTTTAGGTGTATTTATTTATTCATTTATTTATTTTAATAGCAATATGGGGTAGACCTCTGAATGGCTCACCTCTTTGTCTTGTTAAGGCTAATTTCATAGCATTTTATGTATCTAATTACAATTCAATAATATTTTTTATATTTCTTGCAAAGTTTGACAGCTTGATTGGAAATGGCACAAAAATATTCTGGTCACAAGTGACATTTACCTTTCTTTGTTTGTGATTTCATGTTTCATATTTCAACATATTCTTCACTGACATGCTTGTCTCACTTACTAACTTTTGGAAAGCCTATTGGGGCAAAATAATTTGGTGTGGTGGAAATAATGATTCAATTTGCTGTAGTTTTTGAAAATTTGATTGAAATAATTTTCTCTCCATAGAAATGGTTTGTTTCATTCTTTGTACAGTAGATATTTTGTATTTGTTTGATGGATTTTAAAAGTCTGGGTTTGGGATGTGTACATTTTAAGGAAGTCATTTTAAAAGTATCCAAAATGAAGGCATAGTAAAAAAAATCTCCAAGACTGTTTTAACTTTACCTTAATAAAAAATAAAAAAGACTGTTAGTTTTAATAAAAATCAACCTATGTGACAAAAATTGAAACACCTAAAAACGCACACTTTTTCAATCATTGTATTTAAATTCTGTAGATGCATTCAATATTAAACCTCCATTGTTCAATACAAGTAATTAACATTTTTAAAAAAGTGTCAGAAATAGTTTCATTACACATTCTCAGTAAAAACATTCTCAGGGGCAGTACCTTTTCAAAAGGTACCCCTTTGTAACTTTTAGGTACTAATCTGTACACTACAAAGGTGTATCTTTTAAAAAGGCACTGCCCCAGTGACAACTTCCGTAACCTTTATTTCTGAGAGTGCAAATGACAGTGAACTGTTGCTATGAAAAGAGTAGCTTACCATGAGTCTCACGTCATCTTTCATCAAGGTTTTACGGTTGGTAATTTTTTACTGATTTCCCAAACACACAATTCAAACATTCATTCCAGTTTCAGGAAACGCCACACAGTGTAATTTCGAAATGTTTTCTGTGCCCTTGAAATTGTTTGCCCTTGATTGTCTCTGTCCATTTCCCTCCTCTTCGGCGCAGAAATAGAACTTCCCCCAGATTACATTGTTTAATTGAATTTGGCTGCGTTTCGTTCTTCGTAGTGAGAAAGAGGAATATTTATCTGAGCCCAACACTGACCTTCAGGCACACTGTGATTACATTATGTTCTCATTAGCAGGGTGCACTGACTCTGTGGATGGCACTCTGCCTCCCAATGAGTGAGGCTGCTCTCCATCAGGTCCTCTTTGACCTTCAGTGAGCTGCTTTATCATACTCCTCTCAATACTAATTACTCACTTTAATCGCTAATGAATTATTGAATAATCTATTATGGGTATGCGCGATAGGCTCATGAATATGGCATTTGTTGATTTAATTGGACTCTCGTTGTTTTGGCCATCGTACAGGAAATGACTGACAGTCTCCACTTAGTAAGTGAGTATGACTAAAAGGGGACGTCTGTCATGAGACAAAATGAGAATTTAGTTTGAGAAAACAGGATTTTGCAGTGCCGCAAATGAAACCAAATATAGTTCATTTACTGTGCATAATTAATAGTGATCAACCGATATATCGCCAATGCCGATATTTGGCATTTTTATATTATTGGCATCGGACAATATTTTGTCTGTTTGGCTGATATGTCGGAAGCAATATGTCAGACTTTTATTTTGACGGCTTGTGGGAACTTTATTGTGACAGCGCTAAGAACGTCTGCAGCTGTTCTCTGTCTCCTGTTCTCTGTATTCATTAGGTTTACTTTCTCTGTTTAACAGTTCTGACTAATAAATTGGAACTTTTATACAAAGTTAGTAAAGGTTGTATGAAAAAGAATGATAGTATTTGTTTTTCTATTAGTAACAGAAAGGCAAACACTATAATAGGCCTACTTTCTCATCTACAGTCAGCATTCAGCAAACATGCATTTCATTTAAACAAGTCTTTGAATATCTAATAAACGTTTAATTTCACTAACCTTGCAAACTTTGTCGAATTCAGCTGTGAGATCCTCTGAAGTGTGCAACTGTAGACTGTATAAAAATGTGTACTCTGTGTTTAACAATTGGTTCGTGTGAATTGGATGCGGACAGGAGATTTAATTGAAGAAACACACACAGACATGCAGGATCGACAAACTTTAAATTCTCGATTTCAAACTGTGCTATATTCAGTTTGCTGCTATGTTGTATTTGTCATATTCATGGCATATTCATTGTGTGTTGTATGTAAAATAGCACTTACTTGTCTTTATTGGAAAAAAAATACGATTCCCAGTGCACACAAACTTACCAGATTGCACTGTTGATTTACAGTGTATACTTTCATTTAATTCCTATTTTTAACAATTTCTTTGTGAAAAATACTATATTAGAATTACAGAATCAAGAAGTTGCCATCTAAATAAAACTATTTTACAGATGAATTTTTTATCAAGTTCAAATATTTTCATATTTATTAATTTTCAAATTATATAATTAAGGTAAACATTATGTAAAATAAATATTAATTTAATTTCAGCAATTGTTATGCATGTGTTTTTATTATCTTTAAATAAAATAGTGTGATATTATACACTGTATATCGGCTTTACATTGACCACCCTGCTCTCTTAAGATATATTGGCATTAACCATCAAAACCTCGGTATCAATTGACCACTAATAATTAAAACTCTGAATCTGCATGAAAATGGATGTAATCTGTGTTGTTGATTTCCTGTGATGAGTGTGCAGTTGAAGTTTCCTTTATTTAAATGTCCCCTGACAAGGCCGGAGAAAATGAAATCAGAGCACCTCCTCCCCATACCGACCCAAATTAGAGAGCTGCATTCCTGTCATAACTAATGCAATCAGAGACAAAAGATTATGCTGCATTTGAAGTAATGCAAAAGAGAGATGGAGAGAAGGAGAGAGAGGGAATGAGAAGGGGAAGGGTGGAGAGGGAGGGGTTTGGGGATTAAGCTGTGGAGAAATGTGTTATTAAGAGAAAAGGTCACCGAATGATATTACCCACAACCTGATTAACGAAAGGGCCTTAGGCCAATGCATCAATGCCTTCTTCTCAAAAGCCCCTCGGTTGCACAAACGCACACATGCAAAGACAAAAACAGCAACATGGAGGAGTTGTGGAGTCAGTTGTGATTTGGTATTTCAATGTGTCGTTCTCGACAGTCTTTACAGATCAATTACCGCAGTGTCAGCCATGTGGCGGTCTGGGGGCCGGGGGCTACATAAGCCGTATCTGACACAAAGAGAGGCAGACAATTCAACTGCAGCACCGAACCATACCCAGCATGCTCTCTGGCCAACATGGGCCACTGCCATTCGCTCCCTCAAGCCAGTCGTGCTGACAGACCACACAAACGTGCTAGCGTAGATTAAGACTACAAGCCGATAATTTACTCTGACACTGCTCCCTTTAAACTGTGAAAGACCAGTTGAGACATACTCGTGCTAATAGAGTCAGCTGCAAGGAAATACCAGCACAGCCGATGTCTCCCGAGATAAGTTTGTTTGTCATCCTAATGAAAAGGCAAGATTAATATTGGAGTCTTTATCCCCTGGAAACTCTATCAGATAGTTTTATAACAGGGAGAACATTCTGATGAAGCCCCCGTTGGCTACTTATTCTCTGTTAAAAATGTAAATGACATGTCATTCTTGTGTTGGTCCAGATCTATTCAAAAATACATTAAAAATACAATAAAGCATGACAAATATTTTTTGTGACATGAAGTCAAAATTGTCAGGGTGGTAGATCCAGTGTTATTTTAGTATTATTTATATACTTTTAGTAATTATAGTATGTGCTTTGGTCATTTTTATTAGCCTATCTATCTATCTATCTATCTGGAAAAAATTAAGAGACCACTGCAAAATTGTCAGTTTCTCTGGTTTTACTATTTATAGCTATGTGTATGAGTAAAATGAAAATGTTTGTTTTATTCTATAAACTACTGACAACATTTCACCCAAATTCCAAATAAACCGATTGTTATTTATTTGCAGAAAATGATCTGGTCAAAATAACAACAAAGATGCAGTGTTTTCAGACCTCGAATAATGCAAAGAAAACAAGTTAATATTAATTTTTAAACAACACAATACTAACGTTTTAACTTAAGAAGAGTTCAGAAATCAATATTTGGTGGAATAACCCTGATTTTCAATGCACAGCTTTCATGCATCTTGGCATGCTCTCCGCAAGTCTTTCACATTGTCCACCAAATGTCATAGTTTGTGTGAGACACTGTGGCTTGTAGACCTCTTCAGTTCTCTGTCTAGATGACCAGGAGTTAGGCAAAGCTGAAAATTGGACTCATCAGAGAAGATTACCTTACTCCAGTCCTTTATGGTCCAATCCTTATGGTCTTTTGTAAACCTCAGCCTGGCTTTTCTTTGCTTCTCATTGATGAAGGGCTTTTTTCTAGCTTTACCTGACTTCAGCCCTGCACCTAGGAGCCTGTTTCAAACTGTCATCACTGTGCACTTCAAACCAGCTGCCGTTTGCCATTATTTTTGTTTGCCATTATTAGTGGTATTAATAGTTGGTGGTCATCCCGGTCAGTGGATAGTCGTTTTCGCCCTCTGCCGATCTGTAGCTGTGTTGTCCCCAATATCTACAGCTGGACCTTGTTCTTATGAACCACTGTCTTTGAAATTTTAAGGATGGAAGCAACCTGACGCTCACTGTATCCCTCTGCCAGTAAAGCCAGAATTGAACCCTTCTTTTCCTCCCCCAAACCTTTTCTTTTCAACGCTTTTGGCATGGTCAATAGTTATTATTTGATTACAATTACTTCTGAGGTACTACCAGCACTGTTTTTGCCATCCGTCTGGTCCTATTACAAGAGGATAGTGATGACCACAGCAGTGGTTAAATAGGATTTTGGTTGATCACCTAATCAGTACTTCATTAAGCAGAATGAGGTGTGGCTATTTTGGAATTCACCAGACACTGGAATGGAATGGCTGCCATATATTAAAGAAAATTGGAATTAACTTGATTTCAGTTTAAGTTTAGTCATTTTAAAACTACAAATAAACTTTTTATTTTTTTTAATTTTCATTTGTTTCTCAAATAATATTATATTTATTAGGCCTCAAACTTTATTTCAGTGAACACAATGGTTTTTAATAGTTTTAGTTTTAGTTAACAATAACACTGGTCACTATGACATCATATTTTTTTACATAATGCTAGCTCCGATGTGGTGCAACTTTCCAAAATCTAAATGGTGTGATTTTTTATATATATAATGATTTTAGGCATAAATCATTGAATAATAAATGTAAATTATAATAATAAATGTTTAAGCTCATATGTTGATGATTACATCACTTGACATTTTTTCATAAAGTAGTGTTTTTTTTTTCTTTGTTGTTTTTGTTTTTCAAAACCACAAACTTACAATGAGTAGGTTTCAAGAATTTAAAAAAATATTTTACACTCTTATACCTTACTGAGTTGATTTACTCATTTAAATGGGCTACATTAAATGGCCCTGTTACTAGTCAAAGAAATCCGTGGTTGATTGTTTTGGAAACGGGTAAAGTGCTCAACATTCCTGCCTTTGAACCTTTCTCCACCTTCTCTCTCCATCGATATCAGCAAGACCCCTCTCTTCATTCCCCTCCTTCTGTTTGAAACAGATGTGAATCCTGACCCAGTTCTATCTCTCCTGCTTCTCTTAGGCATCCATTGAGTTCATGGAAAGACAGATGCACAGACACACAGACAGACAGAAGTTATAAAACTTTTATTCCGACTGCAAGCAGGGAGAACAAACAGCAAGAACAAAGCAAAGCCACAAAAGGGAATAATAGACAAAGAAGAGACTGCGTGAGAGAAAAGACATCATGCTCCTTTACGACTGACTGATGTGCTGTCCAACAGAGCCTTTTAGTCTTTTGCCTCAGTATAGATTTGTCGCCAGCCTATTGCAGTTACTGGTGGAGACAGACACCGAGATGCCGTCCTGTTTTCAATGCTGGATACACATCTTCAATAGCGTAATGTTTGTACCTGTGAGTTGAAACGCTGAAGACCGTTTCTGCTGTTGTCCTGTTAAGCTATGGCTAATGAAGTGGCAAATTAAAGCGGATATGTCACACTCTGACACAAAACTAATTTTCGGATGATGTATGGGCTGAAGTGTTTTATATTGAAAATGTCTGTCAGAGCCGTGGCCTGTTAGCACACATTCTCAGAGTAACCATGTGCTTTTTTGTTTGTTTGAGGGAACTCCACTGATTACAGATGGTGTCCTATAGACAAGTTAAGACACAATAAAACAACACTTCTTAGTAGTATATGTTTGTCTTTTGGTGCTTTTGAAGTTTTTGTAAGGCGTCTAAGTTCAATTTTGGACCTGATATATAATTTTTTTCAAACTCACCAAGCAAAATTGACTCAATGAGAACGTCACTATGCATTTTCGTTTGTATGGAAAAGAGCTTTGACATTTCGATAATGGCTCTTTTTGCTGTACAAAAAAAATAAAAAATCATAGGAATTTCGAGTGACACGAGGGTGGATGAAGACAGAAGCAACTGCAAATGATCTGTGGAAGGTGTGACTCAGAACAACCGCATTTATACATGTACTGAAAGAAATGGGCTTTGAACTATTTTCAGTCAGAAACTGCTAATAAACATCACAAAAAATTACAAAGAAATGGCAAGTAACACACTGAAATAAGCGTGACATTAAGAAATACTGAAATAGTATTTACTTGTAAAATATACTTCAGTAATCTTTTTATTTACAACTTCGAAATTTTTACAAGGTGTTGAATGGGGTGATTTATTAGGCTGTGGTGCTCAAATGGGTAATCTGAGTTTGAATCTGGCTTGCAACATTCTCATTCCTTACTCTTTTTAATATTGTTTCCTGACTTATATCTCCATGGCCTACAAATCAAAGTGGCTTAAAAAACAGTATTTTCTCACATACTGCTCACCATTTTGTGTACAGAATTTTTATTTAACAGTATTTAAGTGACTGCATCATAATGTATGAGAAAATAAATTTAAAGGGATAGGTCAAAAATGAAAATGTTGTCATTATTGATTCACCATTATGTCATTCCGAACCTGTATGACTTCATGGTAACACTTTATTATGGTAATCCACTTTAGACAGAAAGACACAGAACTTTGCAAGTAACTATGCAAGTACATGTCATTGCCAACTTTTTCTACTCTAACCTAACAGTCTACTAATACTCTAATGAAAGTTAGTTGACATGTAGTTTCAAAGTTACTTATAGAATATCTAAAGTGGACTATCGAAATAAACTGACTTCATTTCTTCTGTGAAACCCAAATGAAGTTATTTGGAAACGTTTCTGTGTTTTTGTCTATTGAATGAAAGATGGGTTCCAACCTGTTTTTTTTTTTTTTGGCTGATTTGTCCCTTCCAAGATGGATATTAAAGTCAGGTTTTATTACAGGAGACCAATTGATGGCAATGTGATAGAAGCTTCAAGTGGGAGTTGGGGTCGAGTTAGTGACAAATTGTAAGTTTTTGACAAGTGCATGGTTGAAACAATGAAATATTCAAACACAGAAGGAATTAATGATTTTATGCAGGTTATACTAATGTGTCAGTGTGCACAAGGCCTTTGTGTGTGTGTGTGTGCGTTTCAGCACAAAGTCCTCCCTCTGGGTTTGATGTGATGAAGCAGCACAATGAGGACACTGATATTATAGAATAAATACTAGGATGTACAAAAAAGCATTTATCTTATGAAATGAGAAATTTATTTGAAGATTTTTTCTGCTAATTTTTTTCTAAGGAGATCTCTAGGGAAATAGCAATTTTTAATGAGCCATATTTAGATTTGTGAGGGAAAAATTTACGTGTCATAAAAATAGACCCTCTTTTTTCTTAAAGACTTTTTTTTGTCTCCCAACGGTAGTAGAAAAATGAGCAGTATTAAATTGTAAGCTGTGAAAAGGAAATTGATACAGAGCATAAGAGAGGCCACTTGGTACTGTGAGAGACTGATAATGGCCTTGTACCAGGGCAAGACTTCTTATTTTTCTATCCTTTTTTTTTTTTAGTACAACTTCACTTTTTATTAAGAGTTTCAGAAAATTGAAGAGTCATTCTGGATGCATTGACATTGAGATTATTTTAAATTGTAGATATTTTTGATACAGAGTTGAGGAATAACTAACTAAAAACTTAATTACATTTTTATCAGTAGCTCTGTTGTTTTCAGTTTCCATAACAAGCTCCTTTTTCCAGCAAGTAGCAGTTTGTTAACAAAATTCTATATCACTTTTTTTTGTGTGAATTAATTGTATGAAGTGCTATAAAGTCTGATTTGTTTTAGCAAAGTTCATTAAAAGGGTCCATGCAAGTGAAAAGCTTCAAATAAATAAATAAGATTTGCCGATGTGAGCCTCTGTGCGGAATATGCAACATTTTTTGTAGTGAAATATTTAAATACGGATTGTTTCATCACCTGTTTTTGATATTCGGTACCACTTAATACCCAGTAAGGTTTCGATTTGTTACCATTAGTTCCTAAATTAGTGAACGGAACTAACAATGAAATCTAAAGCTTTTTATTCAATGTTGAATTTCCAAAAACCCCATTTAATAATACTTTATTAAAATAAAATGTTGTATCTGTTAATATTATTTAATGGACATTAACAATGAACAGCTTTAATAGATACTGTAACATATGTATTGTTTATTGTTAGTTAATACATTAGCTAACATTAATTAATGGGACCTTATAGTAAAGTGTAACCACATATTCTTCTTTTTTTTTTTTTACGTACATTTATCTGTTCAGGTTTAATGCATTCATTCACAAACCTTTTTTGTTTTTGCACCAGAAAAGTACTATTTTAATTAAATAAAAAAATATGTAATCTATTACACATTTTTCTCCTTTGAATAGATTTTAATGCTGGAAATCTGTGATTGCACAGTGCAGTTATGCAAACAGTGAAAAGTGCTTTAGCGCTCTAGGAACGCCGTTCAGCCAATCCGATTCAAGGACTGCAACTAATTGTTGCATAATTCTAATGAGTTGGAGGACTTTTGGGTCATTTTGTTCATGGGTCTTTTTGTCCTGATTATGTCATGGTCCTTGTTTTTGTAGTTTTAGTTTTCTAGTTCATGTCATGTGTTTCAGTTGTGACCTTCTGGATAGTTCCCAGTTGTGTCATTAATATGCTTCCTTCAAGTGCACCTGTGGAACTCGTATCCTACGAGTCCGGCTTTTGTTATTTACGAACATGTCTGCGCATTCAAGTTGGACACATCACATGCACGTAATCTCTTCAAAATTCATGAAAGTATTATTATTTATAACAAGGTACTGCAAAACTAAATGCCGTGTTAAATAAAGCAAACCCTAACGTCTCTTAATAAAAAAATACTGAATATTGCACAAAAGTGTACAAATGACCTGAAAAACTGTCTTCTGTCGTCTTATATCCCTTAATGTTTTAAGATGTAACCGTAGGGAGCAATGGTGACTGCGTTCTAGGCAACTTGGTCTAATGACTTCATCGTTGCTCCTTTGCAGTTACAGAAGAATATGTTCTCCTGAAGCCGGGGGCTTGTGCCTGGATGTGTTGGAGTACCGAAGCTTATCAGATCCGTGTCAGAGACCTGCTGAGAATAGATTACAGTGAGTTCATGCCGCGAAGACTGCTTATCAAGATGCGTATAGATGTGTCATTTAGCGTAAGTGGTTGTGTGTGTTTAATGTAGAGAAACGAGGACGACGAAGTTGCACGCCACAGGCCTAGGGTGAGGATTAGAAGGTTGGAGTCTCCAGTAATCCTTGTATGCAATGATTTTTCATCAAATTTCCTTCTTCACATGATTAAAGATATTGTTGCTTCCTTATAACTGTTATAAAAAAAATCTCTTTAAGGAATAGTTCACCACCCAAATGAATTTTGCTGATAAATAACTCCCCTCAGGCTTGCTTAGATAGAGGCGTTTTGTTTCTTCAACCGGAACAGATTTGGCAGAATATGTCATGGTCAGATCTGGATGACAAGCACGACGTGTTTTGCGTGTGTATTCTAGACATTAAATTCCAATAAGGGCGCACAAATCTACTGTTTGTATAAACTGTAAAGCTTTTATCTGAGTCAAATCTGTTATATTGAGTCCCGGTAGACTCGTCCGTAGAAAGTTGTCTCTGTGCACCTCTTATCTCGCTCTTTTATTTCCGCAGTCATGATGTATTCCTCTCGATCAAGCTCTATCATGTCTTCTTCAGTTCCGTGCAACAGAATAATAGTCCTCTGCTGCTATAGTTAAAGTGTTTGTTGCAATAACATTCATCTCTCACATCCCACTCAACACACGAGACTACAAATGGCCTTGACACAAAAGTACTGGTCCGCGGCCTAGACAGGGCCTTTACTGTCTGTTTAGGCATACGATTCTCTTGATGATTAATCCACACAACAGCCTAGGGTGAGCACATTTTCACAAATATTTTTGGGTGAATTATTCCTTTAAAGGGGAAGTTCATCTACAAATGATGTGGGTGAGTCGGATCCCACTTTATATTAAGTGGCCCTAATACCCGTGTACTTAAAAAGTAACTAGTTGTGTACGTAGTATGTAACCACAGTACCATTCAGTGGGTTGTTACATATGTGTAGTTACACAAACATTAGAGCTGTAGATACTATGTACCAATGTGTACTTACACTGTGTAGGTACAAATATTGTAACCGACCTTGTTACACCACTGTTTGGCTGCCTAATTTAAGTACAAATGTGTAACAGGACTAACATCACTTTTTGGTAAAGGAAGTGTTACACTTTATATTAGATTTACCTTGTAATTACTCTGATGTTACACAGCAGCGGCTAGTAAGTTAGGCTTTATATATAAATTGTGGTTGGTGTCCAGAAAGTTACACTTTATATTAAGTGGACAGTTCCTGAGGAGTTACCATGTAAGTACACTGGTATTGCAGTGGTGCACCAACTTCATCAAATCGAGATCCAACTCCTCCCACTTTACATATCCCTAAACCTACCCATCTCCACCCTCTGGATCAAACTGTTCCAATTACTCTTATACATACTGTTTTTACAAAATGTAAATCGTGCTTATAATTTCCGTGGTTACACAAGTACTTACTGAAGTGAAAAAAGTGTTTGTTACCAATGGCCTTGTTACACTTTGTAACTTACACAAACCATCTGATGGTTGTTACCTTGTCGTTACAGAACTATTACAGCTTCGTGATACATGTACCAAGGTGTTAATCCTTACCCCTGGGTTACATCTACGTACACCATCTAGTACTATGTCAATACACAGTAGTGCCACTTAATATAAAGTGGGACCTTTTTTTATTAAAATTAAAAGATAAAAAATAGTCCTGAAAATCACTGAAAAGTCACTGAAATTCACTCAAAATCCTCTTATTTTTGGTCCTTTAAAAGTATGTAGGACAGTTCTTTAGAAATATTAAATATATTCATCCTCTCTTCAATTGTTAATAGAGACTTGGATTAAATAATTTCTGAAGATCCTGCATGTAGATCCACTGAAGGTGGTTTGAGGAAATTGTTGAATTGAGAGTGTATGTCATTGGGCTGTGGGAGTGGGATAGTGGGTGGCAGGTGGATAAAGAGCATTGCATGCTGGTCTGTATGGTAATAAGATATAATTGCACAGTACATTCAGCCTGCCTGTCTCCTCTAAAATTCAAAGGGAATTTGCATTGCTATGTGCAGACTTTTCAAACATGCTAATGCATTTTTTCCCCTCACTGCTCAGAGGCATCTTTCAGTGCAATTAGATCCCCTCAACTGACTGTGTAATCACAAGATCTGCAAGCAGAGTTAGGGAGGGAGGGCTTGAGGGGGAGGAGGAGGGAGGACACTTAAATGTTTCGGTTAACTTTAAATGACACATAGTGATTTGCCTAACACAGAAGTCTCTGACAGCTTTTTGTAATCCTATCCAGAGGAAATAGTCCCAGGAAATGAAGTTCATTATAATTTTAAATTAATTATAATGTGTAATAATTTAAAACATATGTAACACACATTCAAATTCAACTTTAAACAAAAACTTGAGAAGGAAAATAATGAAGTACCTTAACTCTATTAATACGGTAAGTTGGTTCATAGCTAGGCAAAAATAACATTCAATCAGCGTTGCAGGCCAAAACCCTTCCACTTAGACAGAGACTGAATAACTGCCATGTATAATGACCAACCATAGTTCGTTTTGTTTTAACTAGCCACTCAGTGGTGGGTTTATCTGAAATAGCTAATAGTACATTGAAGGGTTAGTTCACCCAAAAATAAAATTCTGTGATCATTTACAAAACTTTACCCACCCTCGTGTTGTATCCAACCATGAAGACCTTTCCGTTCATCTCTTCGGAACCACACTTTAAGATATTTTTGATGAATCGGAGGCTCTGCTGACCTGCGCCATAGACAGCAGGTATATAACCCAGTCTTAGACGTCAAGGTCCAGAAGTATCATCAACGTACTGACAAGACCTGACTCGAGACAAAGTATTCAGTTGCTCTCAGGTGTTGGGGGTCAACCGCTCGTATTGTCCTACGCGCCCCATCATAGAGGAGGAAAAAAAAAGTAACGGCAGTTGCACACCCCTCCGTGTGTCTCGGCACCTACTCGTGGTCGCTGCATCCTATTAGGCCTTTGACGATTTCTAATACTAGTCGCTGTTGCACTCTCAAGGGTGGTCTTCAGTGCGGCACTGCGAGTCCAAAGATGCAGGCTTGGCAAGCAGCCCACATGGCGAACGATTTCTCTACCAGGCTCACGACAAACCTTTCACTCAGAACCTACACCTCGTGAAAAGCGTTCGCTCAAATCAGACGTGGACCCTCTTTGAGCAGTGTCATGATACCGGGAGGTTGGGGCGTGAACGGAAATACCAACCTTGAGTCTACTGGTGCACCACGCCATCGAGTGCTATGAACGCAGCAAGGAGTCGGGCGGGTGCGAGCGCTTCTCTGGGACATAAATTACCTCACCAAAACGGCCTGGGGTCACACAGTGGTTGTTTGCAGCTTTGCCTTCCATCTCATATCTCGCAACAGTGTACGTGACTGCCGAGTCATTTGGTCAATGCTTGGTGTCACGCAATCTAAACCACGGGCAACAAATGTGATATCGCTCGAACCCACTCTCACTTAACACCAGTGATGCACTAGTCGTCATATTGTTCAGAAGGTATTTCAGATGGTAGTCTCGGATAGGCTAGAAAGATTGCAACAGGGGTCTCCCGGTACCTAACACATATGCTCTGGCCTGTGGTATAGGCGGGGTGGGTCGGGGACAGAGGCAGAACACACGGTCTTTGAGTTACTCAGCACGGCCACATGTTAGGGCGTGTCGAGGGGGAGCATGTGAACATCATCATGCATCCTGTGTCAATCCCCCTGTTTCAGAGAGGTAGCCAAACAGACTAAATTCATATGAAGGTAATAGTTTAAACGGGGGAGCTCCTAACTTTTTTTCGAGTTCGAAACGCTACAGTGGGTTTTCCTTGTCTGTTTGATTCGGTACACCCTACTCCACTATGTCCGACTATCATGTGCCCAGACCGAACATTTTGCTTGCCTCATTTGCACAGGGGGTAATATATAGATAATAGGGATGGTTTTACGGCTGGTTCGCCATCTCCGTCCCTTCGTCTACGCGCCCATCGCCATCGTGCTGATGATAGGGGTATGCCGTTGTCCGTGGGCGTGAAGAAACCGTCCCCGTTTCTGTTCAACCTGGAGCACCTGTTGGTCAGAGGAGCAGGTGATCGGGTAACGCCTGGGGCTCGGAAAAAAAGTCTTTCAATCACCCGACCGTGCACGTCCCCTCCCTTCTGCTGTTTTTTTCACAATCGCACCATGTTATATATTACGTGGTGTGTGTGTGTGTTGGGTGTGTGTGTGTGTTGTGTGTCTATTACTAGTTATTTGAAATCTTTTATCTTTATGAGGATGGTTTGATATACTAATACAGGTATGTGCATGTATTCAAGCTGTAAGGAAAATACTAGGCCTATTACTTTTTTCCTTGATTACACCACATGACATATGAGTCATTAAAGGTAAACTTTTTAGAAATGTATATAAACGTTTTTTAAAACTATAGGAAGCCAACATGAGTACAAATAGTACATTTCTGTGTTTTAAACTAGATTTATAAAAGTTTTTCGTTGTCTTATATTTGTGACAGAGCAAACTATTTTCACACAGCAAGCCTGTACATTAGAAAAACAATAGCAGAAAACACAAATTTGTGGCTCATGAGATCTAGTTTACTTGCTATACTTTGGCAATTCCAATGATTATTTCATCATCATGAAAAGCAATTCTTTTATCATCCTGGTACGGTGTAAACAAAACGTTCTTATGGATTGATAAAACACCTGTTTGCGCCTGCTCTCAGAAGTTGTGGAAAGCCAGCCAATCAGATTAAAGATTCCCAGATCAGCCAGTCAGATTAAAGCTTGATTAAAGATAAACCTCTTGCATCAGTCTAAAAGTGGTGGTGCAACCGAGTCAACAACAGCTAATAAAACACTGGAGTCTTTTATTATTATTCCTTATCATTATTATTATATTATTATTATTTTAAATCCATGATCAGCATTGGAATAACCCTTCATCTTGTTATCATTTTATTTATGTATATACTAATTAATCTTTTTTTCATTCCTCAGATATAGTAGCTTCAGAGGGGATAAGACATGCCCATAAACCCATTCCTTGCAAACCTGTACTGCCTCAGAAAATCTGAAATGATAATTTTCTACAAAAGGCCAGTGTGGGCTGCTTCTCTGGTAGAAATCAATGGTTCTCTCAAATCTCCTTGAACAAGGCTGATTGCGTGAAACAGATCGAAGAGCACAATAGAATTTCAACAACAGAGCTGTGCTAGCCAGGGACTTGGATTTGTTGAGTTAAGGTATCTTTTGATGTTGTTTTTTAATAAAGAGAAAAAGAATGGAGCTCGAGCCAGGTGCTTTTTGCCACAGATATGAATGGCTGCTCGTTTTGCATCACAGTTTTCACCTCCCACACCATGTCCTTCTTAATTATGAAACAGCAAAATTAAATGAAAAGATTATTGGCTGTGGTGTGCGACGCTGAATGCAGACGGAGGAAGCCTCGGACTTGCTGACTGTGGTTTCTGTTTGTCGATCTGTTTGACTGCATTGCTCATTTGGGTCAAGTGCGTGGTATAATCAATGATGCCTCTGGGCAGACGAGTCAAAGGCGATATTTCACTTTAGAGGAAAAAAGAACAGAGAGGAAGATCAAAGCCTGGCATGGAAAAGTGGTCCACTGCATTTGCTTGCGAATCTTATTACGGAGATGAACCTCACTTCACTAACAGAAAAAACTTGGCTATGTATACTAGAGCGAAATAACAATAATCATCACTTTCCTATACGCATGCTAAAAGTATACACGATAGTTCAAATTTATCCTATTCTCTCCTTTTTGCCTTTTATCGTTGTCGCTTCGGTGTGTTTTTAGCAAACAAAAAAGGTAAGTATAGGCGCCGTATTCTTCCCCGCATCTCTCCCTCCTCCCTCTCTACCCTTTTCTGTGACCTCCGGGGGGGGGCCCCCACTGTGTGATGGTGGGGGGGGTATATGGGACTCGTCTTCTTCTGCGAGGGGCGCTGTCGTCCCATGAATACAGTTGGCAGTGCACTTGTTAGGGCGGATAAAAAGACAACATGTCCAGTCGAGGGGGGGGGGCAACACGCAAAAAGAAATGAGGAGCCTCATATCCATCACTCATCTTTGCAACTGGCTGGGGGGAGTTGGGGGGCCGGTAGAATGGGTAGGTAAAAATGAACAGGCCCAACCAGCTGCCCAATGGGTAATGAGAATCGTTTATAATCTGTTGGAACTAAGATAAGTCGGGAAAGGGCTCTCAGCGGGTTCTGCGCACACAGGTACAAAAATCAAAACAGGTTTTCCTGCTGTGTGGTGTGGTCCGTTGGTGCACAGACCTGAAAAAAACAACGCACTCCAGGAACAAGTCGTGCACCAGCAGTTCCACAGCTCAGGATGGGAAGATGAGCTGGAGAAGACAGGTACTAGAGGAACAGTGCGTAGGGAAAGTATGCGACCCCCTTAAATTTTGCACTCTGTGTTAGAGGGCAGCCATTTGCTACAATCCTTGAAGTTAAGTGTGTGGTCCGCATTAATGTCACACAGCACCCCTATTCACACGAAAACACAGGGGGGAATTGTTGACGTTTTTTGCAGGTTTATTAAAAAAGAAAAACTTAAATATTACATGGTCCTAAGTATTCAGACTTTTTTTTGCTGTGACACTCATATATTTAACTCGTGCTGTCCATTTCTTCTGATCATCCTTGAGATGATTCTACACCTTCATTTGAGTCCAGCTGTGTTTGATTTTACTGATTGGACTTGATTAGGAAAGCACACACCTGTCTATATAAGACCTTATAGCTCACAGTGCATGTCAGAGCAAATGTGAATCATGAGGTCAAAGGAACTGCCTAAAGTCTCAGAGACAGAATTGTGGCAAGGCACAGATCTGGCCAAGTTTACAAAAAAAATTTCTGCTGCACTTCAGGTTCCTAAGAGCACAGTGGCCTCCATAATCCTTAGATGGAAGACGTTTGGGATGACCAGAACCCTTCCAAAGAGCTGGCCGTCCGGCCAAACTGAGCAATAGGGGGAGAAGAGCCTTGGTGAGAGAGGTAAGAAGAACCCAAATATCACTGTGGCTGAGCTCCAGAGATGCAGTCGGGTGATGGGAGAAAGTTGTATAAAGTCAACCATCACTGCAGCCCTCCACCATTCGGGTCTTTATGGCAGAGTGGCCCGACGGAAGGCTCTCCTCAGTGCAAGACACATGAAAGCCCGCTTGGAGTTGTGAGATGGTGAGAAATAAGTTTCTCTGGTCTGATGAGGCCAATATAGAACTTTTTGGCCTTAATTCTAATCTGTATGTGTGGAGAAAACCAGGCACTGCTCATTACCTGTCTAATACAGTCCCAACAGTGAAGCATGTGGTGGCAGCATCATGCTGTGGGGTTTTTTTCAGCTGCAGGGACAGGACGACTGGTTGCAAATCGAGGGAAGATGAATGCGGCCAAGTACAGGGATATCCTGGACTAAAACCTTCTTCAGAGTGCTCAGGACCTCAGACTGGGCCGAAGGTTTACAATGACCCTAAGCACACAGCTAAACTAACGAAGGAGTGGCTTCACAACACCTCTGTGACTGTTCTTGAATGGCCCAGCCTGAGCCCTGACTTAAACCCAATTGAGCCTCTCTGGAGAGACCTAAAAATGGCTGTCCGCCAACGTTTACCATCCAACCTGACAGTACTGGAGAGGATCTGCAAGGAGGAATTGCAGAGGATCCCCAAATCCAGGTGTGAAAAACTTGTTGCATCTTTTCCCAAAAAGACTCATGGCTGTATTATATCAAAAGGGTGATTCTACTAAATACTGAGCAAAGGTCTGAATACTTAGGCCCATGTGATCTTTCAGTTTTTCTTTTTTAATAAATCTGCAAAAAGTCAACAATTCTGTTTTGTCTGTCAATATGGGGTGCTGTGGGTACATTAATGAGGAAAAAAAATGCACTTAAAAAATGCGGAAAAAAAATTTTAGCAACTGGCTGCAATATAACAAAGAGTGAAAATTTAAAGGGGTCTGAATACTTTCCGCACCCACCGTATATATATATTTTTTCCTTTATCTTTTTTTATTACTTGAATTATTATCCATGAAGATTCTTAAAAATTATTTTGTGTTGCACAGTGTATACAGTGCTACTGAACACCAGGAGGTTAAAGGGTTAGTCCGCCAAAAATTATATTTCTGTCCTAATTTACTCACGAATTTAAATGATGAATAATTTTCATTTTTTGATGGACGGTTGACTCTAATTACATAATAATAATAATAATAATAAATAATAATCTAATAATCTAAATAATAATAAAATAATAATAAAATTAAGTTGTTGTTGTTGATTGTAATATTTTAAGTATTATTATTTATTACATAATTGTTCATAACATCAAATAAATCATGGTATCTCACATATAAAGCAGAGGTCTTTGAGAATTTCTATCTCTCTTTCTCTCTTATCCATCTCATGCATTTTCTGCGGTTATTCTTAAAAGCAGAGGCTGGTTTTAATTGCAGGGAGCAACAGCTTAATGTTTAATTGCAGCAGATTGCCAGAGTTGCTTTTGTCCATTCTTGTCTACCTGCTGGTCTCATGTTCCACCCCTACCAACAGAAATAATAGTGAATTTCATTTAAAAACCCACTAACCACAACCGTGAGCTTTAAACTAAATGAAGGCCCCGCATTCAGAGCAATACAAAGCCATTAATTGCCACTCATCCGCAAAACGCAGGTGAGAATCTAAAGAGCATCAGCGGCAGGAAAAAGAATAGTGATATTTTTCTGAAGCCCTGTTTATTGAATTGTGATATTCTGTGACATTTAGCAGTTGTCATTGTGCTGAGTACCAATGTGCTGAATACTGATTGATCGTGGGTCTACGGACAGGGTAAGCATGTGGCACTTACCAAAACGCCAGCAGAAGTGTTCAAAATCGAAATCCGAGTTTTCCGAGAATCGTCTATTCTGGTAATATGTACAGAAATCTTCAAGGACATAATGTTTTGTCTTATTATTCTGTTATATTTTTCTGTTATATTATATTTATGACTGGTCCATTGGTCCAACTAATGCAATATTACAGAACATGTTGCTTTCTTCAAACTTTCTTTGTAGGCTTGAAGGTCAAGACTAACACACCCTGTGCTATAGTTGGGTTTATTCAAAGGTGACAGTGCCACACAGTCTTGCCGGATGCAACAGTGACAAAACCTTTTTGTGAGAGTCCTGAGAGGTATGTGCTAATGCAACACCAAAGTAGCCTTTGTGCCTTGGAAGTCTTGTTATTCAACTACTTTGTGATTCCTAACACTTTAAACAGCTTCACAGCTTGAATTGCTGTGTATGGCATGATGTGCTATTAAAACATTAGTATGGATTATAATTGAAGTCTCACAAAAAAAAAAAAAATGCCAACAGCCCTTAGCAGGGACTTGATCCTGTGGAGTTCATGGGTGGAATAACAGTGAAATCTCAAATAGAAAAAAAAAACAGCTCTTTAATTTAAACCTACTGCTGCTTTGATAATTTTTGTGCTGTTGTTCTAACAAATTTTAGGTTTTTATGCATACTTAGTCACTGGTGTAACTGGCATTGTACAGTGTGGTGCAAAAACACTTCATCCTACAAGAATGAACTTAACTGAATGAATAATTTTTTTGTTTACTCAGTGTTGTACTACATCCTCAATTATCTTTTTTCACAAAATATGTGAATTGATTGATTGATGGATTAATTGGATACTGGCTAAGAAGATTTCCCTGCAGTGTATAAAATAATTTGATGTTTAATTTTAAGTAAAGTAGGCAAATTTAGCCCAGATTGTTTTGGATGGTTTTAAGATAACCTCTCTAAGTCAAAGTAGTATATACGAGAAAGCAGATAGAGTGTTATGATTTTCATCATAATTTAAGAGCATGGCTGATATAAATAAAAATGTCACAACCTTTTGAAAACTTTATTGCTGGAAAGGCTGAAGTTTCATGATTTAATTTCATATTTAATTTGCAATAATGAGTTAATGTGAGTTGCCTTTTTGTCCTTCTTTCTTTATATTATTACTTTTTATTTATGACCTGCCGACAACCTCCATTAAATCGGTTTTGCAATTATAAAGCAATTATTCCCAGACAAAAATAAGAATTTTAAGTACAATAATAGGTTTATAAAAATCATTTTTCAATCCATCATTATTTGTATTTTTGCAACTGGACAACACAACATTTATTAATTACTTCTGAATATGCTGGCTCAACATTGAATATCAGATCTGAATCACTGTCTACTAAGCACTTAGATATCATGCAGAACCCCCTAGCAACCACTCAGAACACCTTAGCACCCGCCTACAATAATAGTCAGTTTTTAAAACTTTAATATGTTTTCAACTTTCAGGCAAAGCTTTGTTCAAACTTTTTGAAGTTTTGGTTATTATTATTAATCCAATTGGCATTGAAAGTTGCCAGGCAACTCTACAAATTAAGGCACACAAAGAAACATTCCTTTGCTAAATAACATTTGCAGTATAACTAAGAGGAAGCCTTTAGGAAGCTGTCAAAGCGTTAGTCCTAATTAAAATAAAAGGGCAGTGTGTTGAGATGTGCTCTGTTTGAAACAACTGTTAAATGCTAAATTCAGCAGCGGTCTTCACACTATACAGCCCGTATGTCTGGTTCCTATTTTACAGTAAATGCAAAACAATATAACTGCTTGCACACACAAATTGGTAGAAATTAATAATGAACAACTCTTCTGAAATTAGTTGCAAACAGGAGATTTCATCGTTTTCAATATTTTAAATTAAGTTTAAATTTTAGGATTTGCACATTCAGTGTGGAACATCAAGAGATAATTTTGAGATGTACAGAAACTGTTCACTCAGAAATTCTACCTAATGTCCTTCCAAACCCATATCACTTTATTTCTTGTGTGGAGCACAAAACATATATATATATTTAAATGTTGGGAGCCAAACAACATCAGAGCCAATTGATTTCCATTTTGTGGACAAAAAACACTGAGACATTTCACAAGATATCTTTTTCACAAAGTCAAACTTTTTGGCTTCCTTAGCTATTCTGGTGTGTGGTTGTTTTGAAAAAGTATGTTGCCTGGATACATAATTTAGTGCCGTTCTACAAAAACGTCTTTAATGATGCTCAATGCAACAATTGACCAATCCTAATCAAGTATTCCAAAAATAATTTGTAAACACCTCAATAAACACTCTTAAAAATAAAAGTCCCAACACGGGGGTTTGCAACTAATGCCATTTTAGTTGAACACTTCGTTAATTATTTATGTGTGTGTGTTCTGTGTGTGCTGTGTGTGTGGTGGTGTGTGTGTATAAAGAACATTTTATTTATCTAAAGATTTTTTTTTTCCACTATAAAGAACCTTTGTGGAATGGAAATATTTCCCTTGTTTTTTAAGGTTCTCCATGGAACCATAGATGCCAATAAAAAACCTATAGTTTTAAAAATGTACAATATTTGAGGTCTTGTGTGCAAATGTCAGCACTTGTGAGAGACTGCATGGCATTGTTTAAATAATGCTGCCACATTATTACTTATTACATATTACATATTAATTATTACTTTTATTTTTATTTTCAGAAGGCTCCTGTTCTATCTGTTTATATTCATGAGACTTACGAAACACGGAGTGATATCCTGCAAAATAGCTTGAAATGTGGTTATATCTGACATAAGATTATGCTTATGACATGTGATGATTTATAACACAGTGCTACAAATGATGTGATGTGTTTTCTGGAGAAAGTGAATACAAATACTAATTTACATTTTCAAATGCATGTCTTTGTGTGCGCTGTCTGTGCGTCTGAGCTGATAAGAGAAAATGGGGGTGTATTTCTCACAGCTGGAACCCTTCGCGCACTGCATCCGACAGTATCACTTTGCAAACCATTCAAATCAAGTCATGCAAACACACGCTCGCATACGCTGCAGCTGCATTTAATCAAAATCATTCATAATTTACACCTCTGTGTGTGACTCCTTCCCGTGAAGATAGAATAAAAAGCCATTTGTGATGAAATGGCATTGATTGGCCAACATTACTTTGAGCGGCCATTATGGTCCATCTTTTATCCAGTGCTTGTTTCTGCAGTGTCTTGATAGGACTGATGTGCTTGCTGTTGAATTTGGACTGGGTTGTTTTGACAAATTTGAATGAGCATAAAGCCGGTGATTAGCTGGACTAGCACATTCTCGGACAACTGCTGATACCTTGAATAGCTCATCAACCTTTATAATTGGCCAGTTTATTCTAAACGGCTAATTCCTGTTCTATTGGAATATCATAACGTGTATATGCTGTAAAAACTGAAATATGATCTTTTGACTTCATGTAATGATTGATAACTTGAATATATCCCATAAGATTTGAGAGCAGAGGCTTTAAACATAAGAGGATCTGAAATCATTGAATGATTCACATTTTTTATTGCCACTGGTTTTGAGGAAGATATTATATTTTGTATAAAATACTGATTTTTCAACCTATAGGGCATATGAATTCAAGGGGGTACTTTTTCTTCTTCTTCCATTTTCTACTTTTGTATAGCTATAGATTACAGCTTAAAATAAAAAAAATTGCCTTAACAGAAGATTAAAACAATGAACAATGGTTAATGTTATTATTTCTTGTAATTTCTCAGTCCAGTTTTCAGTCAAAACATACAATAAAAAAACATTAAACTATGGTTAATGCAGTTATACAAAAATGCAACAATGAACTCAATGCAGTCTGGATACATTTAAAAATGTATCTTTATTCTCTGCATTTTGGCCTTATTTCCACACCGAGACTGCATTTTTTTCTTACGAAAAAAATCTCATTTTGAAGATGCAGTACAAAGCATGTCAATTTGAAATAGCTGTTTTTACTTACACAGTGTTGCTAAAGAAAGAAGATGTTTCTGTAAATGTTAATTTGTACACTCTTCATATTGCATTCCTGCAAAGATGACAGAAACTTTACTCGCAATTGCTGTTCTGCATCAAAACATGATGGCAGTTGCCTTTTAGACCATATGTGGAATGGAGATTTTGAGTGGGATATTTTGCTAATAAAATGATTTAAGATGACGCCAGAAGAATAGTATGAGAACTTTATTATGCGGTCTGCTGGTATCATCTCGATGAGATTTTATTATCATTTATGCACGTGCAGTAAGATTATTTAAGCATGTTCTGACGTTTCAGTGTGGACAAGAAACTTTTGGAAAACACTAGTTGGAAGGAGAGCATTTTGAATCGAAAATTATTATTTTTTAATATATGATGACACTTTAATTCCACAAGGACTGCTAATTTGGTTTAAAAATGGATCACTGTGACAATGACCTCTTTATTCTTCTTAATAACTATGGTGAAGTGATGGTAATGCTAATTGATATCTATAAACATTTCTAGTTTTTGTCTTGATGAAGGGGTACTTGAGCTCTACTAATGGGGCTGCGGGGTCACTTAAGACAAAAGGTTAGGAAATACAGCTCTAGAATATTCTTCCTGCACAGTTTAAATGTGGACAGCATAAGTCACATTTTGAATGTGTGATTATCAGTGGTATAACAACCCCCCCCCCCCCCCTTAAACACTTTATTGAAGGACAGTAGTCATATACAAATGGAATGGTAAGGGGGTGTAAAGGAGGTGTAGCCCGTAAGGTGTATTTTTTGTGGTCACTTTGCGGCATTTTAATTGGTGTTGTTGTTGTTGCATAGAGACTCATACATTGTGTTTTGTTTTGTTTATCACTTTAACAAACCTGGTATTGTCTGACAAAATTGTATGCAATTTGATTTTAAGCCCGTTTCACTGTTCATGAGAGATGATCAACATGTGAATAAGAAATCTCCTTTATTTATTTATTTTATTTTGTTTATTTTGTTTATTTAAATGGGGAGTATATAATTATCACCAGTAAAGTATGGAGTGCCACAAAGATCTGTATTAGGTCCTCTGCTATTTTCAATATAAATGCTGCCCCTTGGTAATATTATTAGAAAAAAAGGGGATTAGTTTCCACTGTTATGCCGATGATACTAAACTATATATCTCAACGAGACCAGATGAAAATATTAGACCCTTTATGGACCCTATTAAATTCGGATTAGACAGAGATATTACTTATTGGGCCAAAAGACACAGAATCTCTTGGATTACAATTTGCAACGAGACGGATGTACTGTTACTTCCTCTAAAGTCAAAAATCTGGGTGTTATATTAGACAGCAACTTGTCTTTGAAAATCATATTTCCCATGTTACAAAAACAGAATTCTTCCATCTTAGAAACATTGCCAAGTTACCTGTTAACTGTTAGAGCAACATGTTACCTGTTTCTGATGCAGAAAAGTTAGTTCATGCATTCATGACCTCTAGAATGGACTATTGTAATGCAATGCTAGGTGGTTGTCCTGCATCTTCAATAAACCAGCTACAGGTAGTCCAAAATGCAGCGGAGTCCTTACCAGGTCAAGAAAATATAAACATATTACCCCAATTTTACAGTCTCTACACTGGATACCTATTAAGTTCCGTATCAGTTACAAAATATTATTACTTACCTCAAGGCCCTCATTGGTTTAGCTCCTGCGTACCTAACTAGTTTTCTACCACGCTACATTCCATCACGCTCCCTAAGGTCGCAAATTTCTGGACTTTTGGTAGTACCTAGGATAGCAAAATCCACTAAAGAAGGTAGAGCTTTTTCACATTTTTTTTTTTTCGGCACCCATCTCTGGAAAGCCTTCATGATAACGTTTGGGGTTCAGACACACTCTCTCGGTTTAAATATAGATTAAAGACACATCTCTTTGGCCAAGCTTTCAAATAATGCATCTCATAATCTTGTGTTGCAGTTATATCTGATCAAATGCACAGTATTATTCTTTAGCTTGGGTTAAACAAATACATTTGCTTGGTTGGAACAGCAGCTACGATAATTATGTCTCTATTGTTTCTCTGTTTTTGCCACGGGATAACTAGGATTTACACAAGCTTCAGTCTGGATCCAGAACACCCTGAGAAGAGATGATGCCAACCCCTCAAGGGACCTCAGATGATGCCACCTGAAACACCATAAGACTACCAAATTTTGCTATAAGTTTGAATGCAACATATAATAATTGCTGTTAATAATGTTCACTGTCTGTTTGATTACGTCTTTAATAGATTTTTCCATACATTTATGTCATATGTACATAAACTGACAGTCACCACCGATAAGCTACTACTAAATATTGTAGACACCTAATTTGCTGTAAAGTTGCTTTGCAACAATTTGTATCGTAAAAAGTGCTATACAAATAAACTTGAAATTGAAATTTGGAGACGTGTACTGTTTCATACTCAAGGTATGCTTTTAGCCAGATTTTTACTTTGAATTGTCACTTTAAAATATTCATATGCACTCTTAAAAATAAAGGTGCTTAATAGGTTCTTCACAGCGATGCCATAGAAAACCATTTTTGGTTCCACAAAGAACCAATCAGTCAAAGGTTCTTTAAAGAATCATCTCTTTCGTACCGGTTTTATAATCTGAAGAATATATAATCTTTCGCCCCAAAGAACCTTTTGTGAAACAGAAGGGTCTTCAGATGTTAAAGGTCTTTATGGAACCATTTAGACAAAAAAAGGTTCTTCTATGGCACGTGAAGCACCTTTATTTAAGGTGTATCTGTACTTTACTTGAGCTTATAATTTTTTGAATACTTTTTACTCCCCCGCTTTGTCATCATGTAACGTTTACCTAAAATGAAGTTCACTATCACTATCAATCACTAATAATTTTGTTATGATGTCTAAATTCACTTGTAGCAAACTTGTAGTCTAAAATAGATTTATAGTTTTAAATTAATTTTATGTTTCATTTATTTACTGTTCATTTACTGTATTTAGACAAAATAGATAAAAAAAATCTGTTCAAATTATATATTTTAAAAACTATTTCATTTTTACTATTAAAAACGGACAAAAAAATAATACATACATTTCATTTGAAATGCACTAGGAAGTAACACAATGTTGCCAACATGTAGCCATAACTAACTTCAGCTGAAATATCATATATCTTTAATAAAGATATTTATGACATTGATTTTACATAAAATGTGACCCTGTAACATTTTTCTCAGTTCAATACAGTTAACAAATTAGATTTGAGTGAGCGTGGACTAGATGAGTGTCTATAAATCTCTTCCTCCTCCTCTTCCTCAAATGTCTGTTACAAATTTGCTCCAGTAGCTTGTACTATGTAGCACGTCAGTCACAAGTAGCTACTGAAGGATGCTTAAAACTCAAACCAGATTATCTATGAACGCAGCACGCTAAACTCAAAGACATTATGCTCATGGTGTTTAGAGTTGCAAATAAATGAGGAGACACTGATGCAATAGCTCCCTGATAAACATGGGTACCTGCTTAAATCGTGCAGAGCCTGTTAATTAGAATGATTAGCCACAAACACCTCACCACTGAGTAATTAATTTAGAACACAAGTTGTTGACATGAGGACAGCTCATTAACATAGGGAATAATTGTGTCGTTGTCAGTACATCTGCATTTCATTTTCTTTAAATAGTCACAGAAACAAATAAATATTTTAGTAAAAGAAACACTTTTTTTCTGTTTGTGTGCATTTCTAAATAAGACTGTGAAACTCATAAAAAGAGTCTCAGAGGAAAAAGGCCAAGTTAGGATAATTTCCCAGCTGTCTATTTTTCATGGTATAAAAAGATTAAACTCTAGATCCATGCTTTAACTCTATGATGTATAATTTGTTTTTTAAGAGCCTCAAAGTGTTATGCACACTGTACACTTTTTACTATTTTACTAAAGGCTGTTCTCAAAACATTGTGCGATAACAGATGAGAGGCTATTGCACAAGCAATTGCACAAGACATGTTTTGAGCTCCAATCAGCCCATAAGTGCGTAGTTTGCTAAACCTATTTTTGCATAAAAAGTGTTCATGCTGACAAGAATAGAGAGAGTAAATAAAAGAGACAAAAACAAAAACAAAGAAAACAGTCTCAGACTGATAAACAAAATCGTCACAGTAAACAAAAGCATAAAAGCACAGGAAAAAAAGTATTGAAGCATTGTGAAAAGAAATCATCTTAATTAAGCTATCAGACCCTAAACTGAACATAAAATCTGATTGATTAAAAAGTCTTTACAAATACAGCACATATAAAAACATGAACAATATTTGTAGAACATATATTTCCTCTTTATATTAAAGCCAATTTTTGCCTAGAGAGTAAAAAAAATGAAACGTCTCGGTTACGTATGTAAACCTCGTTCTGCTTTTTTTAAGGATTGCATACCAGGTTTTTGCTGAGGAGCCGAGCCGGTGACCTGGCCGCTTAGCGGTGGTACAGGAGCTGTGGCGAAGGGACGTGACGTCTCAGTTCCCTCCTTCAGGGAAGAGGGTTACATACGTAACCGAGCAGTTCCTGAAGAGGGAACGGATGATGTAACGCGGTGACAGGACAAATTGGGATCCCTACCAAGAGGACATGGATGCGGGCCCTTCCAGGTCTGTGCAAGCGCTCTATGGCCACTTTGGTGTGGTAGGACGGGCTACCCCAACAAGACGGAACAGCACTGTTGTCATAGCAATACCCAATCCGTGAGATTGGAGATTGGAGTCAGGAGATCCTTCCTCAGAGGAATCTGCCAGGGAGGGCTGTAGCAAGGAGCATTAGGTCTGGGAACCAGGTCCGACGTGGGCCAATACACTGTTGTATTTTGGGTAAATGCATACTTGCGAAGGCCCCGCGCCCAGCTGTGTGCCAGTGCGTCCGTGCCGAGTGTTCCCTCGGCCAGGGAAAAGAACAACTCGCAGTGAGAGGTTTCTGGAGAGGCAAAAAGGTCTACCTGAGTGGCTCCGAAATGTCTCCAAAACAGCTGGACCATCTGAAGATGGAGTCTCCATTCTCCCGGGAGCACAGCTCATGACAGCTCGCCGGCTGCCCGGTTGTGCAGACCAGGAATGTGAATGGCACGAAGTGACCTCAGAAACATCTGACTCCAAAGGAGGAGGAGGCGGGCAAGTTGCGACATGCGACGGGAGCGCAGACCACCCTGTCAGTTGTCGGTTGTACGCAACGGTCGCTGTGTTGTCTGTTCGGACCAGCACGTGCTTGCCTCGTAAGCACCTTTTGAGACGGTTCAAGGCAAGGCGCACGGCTAACAACTCTAGGCAACTGATATGCCACTGCAGTTGGGGTCCCATCCACACCCCCGACACTGCTTGCCCGTTGTACGTGCCCCCCCCCCAGCCGGTGGTGGAGGCATCCATGTAAACCACAGCATGCCTGAAGACCTGTTCCAGGGGCACTCCTGCCCAGAGAAATTAAGGGTCTGACCACGGGGTGAAGGTTTGGCGACAGGCCGGTGTAACTTGGAGCCGGTGAGTGGGCTGCCAAGGGAATGTGAACACCCTGTTCTCTCAGAGGAACAAGGGCTGCCTCCGCAACTTAACTGAAGACACGGGGCGACAGGGACAGCACAAAGGGCACGATGTACTCATATGTCATCCTTCGAAAGAGAACCGCACTAAATGGTCATGGACCCAGACAGGAGCGAACATGAAAGTAATCATCTTCAGGCGATGCTGAAAAACCAATTTTGGGGACGGTATGCACCAAGATGGTCGTAACCACCGCCTTCTTGGGTACAATGAAGAAGGGCTGTTAAAGCCCTGTATGTAATAATTGTATGGAGGAGAAGGCCTATCAAATCCTTCGCCAGCAGGACGGCGATCTCCGCACGCAAGACAGGAGCATCGACGCATTCAACGTGGTGTGAAGAGGATGCCAACTGGAATGGGGGGAGCTGGCGAAATGAATCGGCATAGACGAGGCGGCTGTGGTCCGCAGAAGAGCCAACGAGAAGGGGGGTTGGGTAGCGTAGGACAGGCAAACCAGACAAAAGTGCAGACGGGACCAGCAGAACCACGCTGTACCGCAGGGGGCAGCGAGGTGGGGAAAGTCGAGGGGACCGGCCTGACAATGGGCGACTTGTGAGCGGACCGGGAGGGGTTATGAGTCAGTGTGCGGTTGCAACACGTACATGGCACACAGTGGCAGAGGGTGCGTGAGTAGAGCTCTCGAACCGCCCGCTGCTGCCGGCTGGAGAAGGAGGAGGATGAGTGATGTCCGGTGTTGGGCCGTCCCTGACTCTCTGTGCACTCCTGGGACCCAGAGATAGAGAAAAACGCTCTCTCATTGAGATTTTCCCTATTCTCACCAGCCTCACTCCGGGGGAGGGAGGGGAGAGGTGACTTCACCATCCCCCAAAGAGCAGCTCCTCCCTCTCTGGGTCAACGTCCCGGGGCATTTTGCTTCTTTTGCTCCGACAGGTTTAAGGGGGCTGGACGGGTGGGGGGCATGCATACGCCAGCTCCACGGCCCCACAGCTTGCTGGAGCGCTGCTGAGGAGTGGCGGTGGGAGCAGAGTGGACGCGGGGGCCGCCCTCTGCGAAAAGCAGGCTGGGGCGCTGTGGCTGGTGGACGGGTGGAGGCAGCAGCTGCCCGCCGGGGCGGGGTGGCACACCTCTTGGATGGCTGGGCCAAGCTCCGACGCGGTTCGTCGCGAAAAAGAGGCCCGTCTGGAACGGGGCATAAGGGGACCAAACTTTGTTGGCGCCCCTATTATCAACCAAACTCAGCAAAAAGATGGCGTTCCTGGACCACAAGCGTGGACATCGCCCGACCCAGAGAACTCGCGGTGACCTTCATCACTCGGAGCGCGAGGTCAGTAGTGGTTCGGAGCTCTTTCAGAACTTCCGGATCATGACCACCCTCATGCAGGTCCCTCAGTGCCTTGGCCTGATGAAACTGCAGTAACGCCATAGCGTGTAAGGCGGAGGCAGCTTCTCCACAGGCCGTATTAGCATCGCCAGACAGGCCAGACGATTACCTACAGACCCGGGAGGGGAGGCACGGTTCACCCTGCCGGGTGGAGGTGGTATTAAGACACAACTGCATCGCAACCGACCGCTCCACTGGGGTTACTCTTGTATACCCCCTAGCTGCACCACCATCAAGGGTGATGAGGGAGGAGGAAACCAGCAGGTCGGTTTCCGGCAGTAAAAATGTGCCGTCCATGACCTGGTGAGCTCCTCATGCACCTCCGGGAAGAAAGGCACCAAGGCGAGGCGCTGAGAACCAGCGCGAGCACCCGAGAAATCAATCGTCCAACCTCGAGGGCTCGGGACGCGGTGGAGGTTTCCACTCTGAGCCCTACCCTCTCGGCGGCACGGGAAAGCATAGCCGACATCTCCGGATCCGATTCAGGCGTTGCCACCGTCCCGGAGGGCGGCAGCGCAGCCGAATCTTCCTTTCTATAGAGCTGTCCCTCTGATGCAGTGATCGACATCCGGTTGTTGGGAGGAGCACTGAAGGATACTGCTGGTATGCTCTTTGAAGAGGGCCCAGTGCGTTCCTTCGGCGGCTCAGCTGGCTGCGGATTGCTGGAGAAGTGGTGGGCTTCCGAGGGTTGGTTCCCTGAGGGGTTTGCCACCACTGTAACCTTCCGATTGCCCATGCTACTGCCCGAAGTAGTCCATGCCTGGCTGCCGCCAGGACGAACACTAGATCGCGGCAGAGGCAACGGAGCTCCGCCCCCCTGGAGGAAACAGAGCCTAGCCCGCAGCTCCGAGATGTTCATCTTCCAGCAATGGGAACATGACTCATCCGCGAACGCCACCTTAGCGTGCATCATGCCCAGGCTTAAGGCGCAGGTACGACCCGCACATGAAACGCACGGTGAAACGAACATCTTTACTAAGAGATCCGTAGTCTTTACAAAGGACGCACCCAATTGTAATCTTTTAGATAAATTGGCTCTTTTAGGGAAATGCTCTTTTACGTGCTGAGACGCACAAGGGAAATAGCCGTTTGCAGCATGACAGGGGGTAGTGCAGCCTGAAGTGAGCAACCCACTCGACACAGGAAAGACATCCGCTGTAAGCGGCCTGTCCGCAACACAAAAAGCTCCAGAGAGCGCTAGACTCGTCACACAAGAAGCAGTTTGGTAGGAGCAGAACGATATTGTCGCTCGGCTCCGAAGCAAAAAGCCTGGTATGCATTGCACCCAGATGTAATCATGCCTGCCAATGTGATTGGCTCGTTAGTGTACCCCGAAGTGATTGGTATCTTAAGCGGATCCCAATGTCGGTCACGCGGGAACTCGGGAGTGGGATACGACTGAAAGGGAAAATGGAATGTGTTTATTGTGATTTAACAGTAAATACGACTATAAAAATGCACAGTAAAACTGTTAGCAGGGTTTACTCAAGTCAGCGGTTTTTCCGCGGAATTGGGCTACTTAAAAAGTTGACATAGGGTGTTTTCATGTCTGTGGTTGAGCGACTCCAATAACATTTTATGTTCCCTGGAATGGGAACTTTTGCAGGGATACCACGCAATTTTTTTTTAATTTTACCCCGAACGAGATTTTTAAATGTCGGGACCCCCTTGAAACACGATTCTTGGGTATTTTGGCTAGTTTTGAGTAGTGATTGGGCGGGTTTTCTTTTGAAAACCTGGCAACCCTGATGTTAATAGTTTAACAGTACGTTTCCATACTATATACGGTGAATAAATGCAATTACATTTAATGTCATTTCAGTAAAATACTGTTAAAATTACGGTTTTTGGAAGTGAAAAAGAACAAGTCATCTTATAATTTACAGTGGAAAAAACATAAATTGTAATTGAAATAATTAAGTTTTTTTTTTTAAATAACTATGGTTCTAGTTTTTTCTGCTCAGTTGTGTACATTAGTGTTTTATCTTACATCTAATGTTGTTAAATTGATGTTTATTGCATTATTTCAGTATCATGTGTTACAATGATGGTGTTTAGTATTTGTGTGAATGACACTGTGCACCTTCTAATATTAGTATTTCCCTCTTCAGCTTGTGGGAAAGCTGTTTGTGATGAGCTTTGATTCATCAAGTGACTTTCTCATCACCACCAGTTTTAGGTGGTTATCAGTGCATTACAATGGTTCAAAACAGATATTAGTATTAAATAGGTTGGTATATTAAAATTACATCACATAATGAAATAGATTTTTATTGTGAATTTAGGTGTTTTTGGTGGTTGTCAGTGTATTACAACGTTTCAAAACAGATATTAGTATTCAATAGGTTGTTATATTAAAATTACATCACATAATGAAATATTTTTTTTTGTGAATGTAGGTGTTTTTTGTGGTTGTCAGTGTATTACAATGGTTCAAAACATATTAGTATTCAATAGGTTGGTATATTAAAGGGGGTCATATGATGCGATTCCAATTGTTCCTTTCTCTTTGGAGTGTTAAAAGATGATTGTGCATAGATAAGATCCCTGAGGTTGCAAAGACTAAAGTCTCAAAACCAAAGAGATATACTTTATCAAAGTTAAGACTCTGCCACGCCCCCTAAAACGGCTCATTCTAACACGCCCCACCATATCTACCTCACTATGTGGAACTATTAGCATAATGCCACCCAAATGTGCACGCAAAGAAAGAAGGCATGATTTCAGTAACTGCAGTTAGTGTTGAAGCAGCCATGTCAGGAAGACGCTGTGTGTTTCTGTGCGAAAGCAAAAGCACTTTATTTGTTCTTCCGGAAGTAGATGCATTTAGGAAGCTTTAAGATTACTTACAACAGAACAGAAATGCATTTTATGGAAGAACGTTTCGTGAACCTAGGAGAGGAGGTAATTCTGACTTTGCTATGACAATCTGGCAATTCTGAATCAGCTACTGTTTTGTTATTAGTTTAAGTATTTGCTATGGACTGTTCAAATGCAGAGTTTTGCGCATTGTGTGTGTGGGGGTGGTGTCTGGTGTGTTCGTGCGCGAGAGAGAGAGAGAAGAGAGAGAGAGAGAGAGAGAGGGGGGGTGAGAGAGAGGGTCCACATCACAGTGGAGTCAGCTGTCTTAACCGTTGCTTGTGTACTGCAAAAAAAAACATACAGCGTCCTCATGGTGTGACCACGCGTTGCCCTTTCGGGCTTGAACTGATGGTTAAACTAATGACATTATTTACTGTCTTACATTTATTTTGAAAGATGAAGCTCGCGAATATGGTAAAGGGCGTTACATTTCCGACAAGTGCTTGCCGTGTTCGGCCAATCACAATGCACTGGGGTCAGCTGGCCAATCAGAGCAGACGCCACTTGTCGGAAGGAGGGACTTTGTAAAAAAAAACGAAGCGTTAGAGAGGCGGGGCATAGAGGACCTACAATAATGTACAGTATTTTAAAAAATAATGTGTTTTTTGAACATTAAAGCATGTCAACATATTCTGTTATACCAAATACACAAAATAATGATCTTTAAAAAAGCATCATATGACCCCTTTAAAAGTAATCAAATAATGAAATAAACGTGTATTATGAATATAGGTGTTTTTGGTCGTTGTCAGTGTATTACAATGGTTCAAAACAGATATTAGTATTAAATAGGTTGGTATATTAAAATTACATCACATAATGAAATACATTTTTATTGTGAATTTAGGTTAAATATGTAAAACCTAAAATGTTGCTACCATATTTTTTCACTGTGAAGTTCTGGCAACCACAGCTGACGGTATTTTACCTTTTTTTTTTTAAAGTGAAGAAATAGTCTAAGATTATCGAGAGAAAGCATCAAACTCAGTAGAATAAATCACAATATTTATTTGTTTGTTTATTCATTCATTTATTTAATGTTTGCACTTTTTTTACTCAGAAATTAGTTTCCATTCATGTATGCCACTATTTATCTAACATTTTTCTCAGTTACCTGAAAATGTTATGGAATCCCAGCAGTACAATATGTATATTAATATCACACATCTGACACATTCATATCATTCTATTTGAAAGGCATGCATGTTTTAGTTATATATTTGTTAGTTGTTTATGTGTGTCTGTATTCTCATTTTCACTGATGCTTGTTTTCATTTTCATTCGTTTTTGTGTTGATTGAATGCTTTGGAAATATTGTATGGGGAACAGTTATGCCAATAAAGCACTCTGAAATGACAAGAATAGAGAGACAGAAAGTGGGCCAGATATTTAGATTCAGCAACACAAACTTATAAGAAAAGAGACATGATTTATGTTGTCTCTAAGGCTCAGTGTTTAATAGAGTTCTTTTATCAAGGGGAAAGACAAATCTGTCCATCTGTTTGTGTTTTGCAGGTAAGATAACTAATGAGTTGATTTAATCAGTGCAGTGCTGAGACGAAACAGGCAGAGGGTGACTTCTCAACTCTAGAGGACTGAACAACCCCAGAACAAGAGAGAAAAAAGTAAGAGAGGAAGAAAAACTATCAAAAATGATTATGAATCCAGCTAGTGTTGCTATTGATTTTCCCATCTTCTCTTGGCTCATAAACAGTGTAGTGAGAGTCACTCAGTCTGAGCTCACAGCTTAGCAATAGATCTGGGATCAACGGCCATGAGAAGATCGATTTTGCCACGCAGATTTCAGTCCTGCTTAACCAATGCTGGCGTTATGAGTACTTCTCTTTAGGCCATCAGTCCAAAGATAAGTGTGTGTGTGGATTGGGGAACAGGAAGCTAGCTGAGCACTTCCTGATGTGAAGGGTATCTTTTTTACATATTCTAAAAAGATACATTTACTTGAAGCAAACTTATGCAAGGAACTGAGAGTTGCTTTCTAATATTCAATGTTTATTTTATATGAAATATTTTCTTATCCCTTTTGGCAAAGTGATTGTTTTGGGCTTTGAGATTTGGTTTGTTTGTTTTTGTTTTTTGTGTAGTTTTGTTTGGGTTTAATTATATATGACATATTTTCTTACCTCAGTTGGCAAATTGACTGTTTTGTTTTGTTTTGTATGGGTTTGTTTTGTGCTTCATTTTAAGCACGAATTTAAATAAAAGATAGCAGTGTATATGAAAAAAGTGTACAAGACCAATTCTTTGAAAGTCTTATCTTGCACAATTTTTACTTCTCAATTCTCACACAAAGTCTTGTTTTAAGGGTGTTTAAATAATTTTTATCTGACACAAAATGTTTTTTTTTCTGTGTAGTTGTCAGTTCATTTTATAAAAATCCCCATGACTCCAAATCAAATAAAAGCCTAAAGTCTCAGCTCTAAAATAAGAGTGACAGTTCATTTTTGTTGCCTACTATGATTAACATTTTCTTCTAGTAAAGTGGATGATGGATAGACAGAATACCCTGTCCACTTGAAATGGATAATATTAAAAACAGTTGTCTTTGTCCCGGGGTCAAAGCCTCAGGCTTAACCCGAGTAACCCTGTGAAAGTGTGTAAAATGATTAAATGCAGAGAGAGAATATGTCAGCATCTTTGAGTTTGCTGGGATAAGCCTGTTAACCCTGACCTCTGATGTAATAACCAGAAAGCACTCTGTGGCCAAACTTTCCTTATATATACATTAATGTAATTATCAGCAAATAGGGTCAGAGCGGTTCAGCACAGGCTGCAGTGAGACAAACACGGTAACTGTAACGGTCAGGTGTCAAAGCATTGAGCCTAATAGTCATCACATTCTATATTATAAGAAATAAAACAGGAAGTAAACTTTTCTTTCTCTGTAAAGTGAAAAAGTGAGTTGAGATCAGCAGTTGGAGAACTTGACTTAAAATGCAATGAATACTTTATAGCTATTCATCATTCTAGCTCTGCATAGAAGAGAGAGATACAGAGGGTGTGCATGTTATCCTGATGGCTTCGTCAGGCTGAAGCTCCTTTTAACATCCTTGATATTTTAATACAAGTCTCATCTCTTCATCTAATCATCAACAGTAGTTTTTTCCTTTAAAACCATTGTAAAATCACTTCAGCAAGGTTGTTGCCCAGATTGTCTGTCCCAAAAACTAGTAAGCTGTCTATGTAGACTACTATATTAACTAAATGAAACAAAGGATAAGCTGTAGACCCCATTGTAAAACGGCGCTGATGGTTTCTGCTCAGGTGGTTAACTGACTCCTTTTCCATAGCTGCATTCTCTGGTTTCTCTAACAGTTTCATCCATCCACTTTAACTCCCCTGTGTATGTATATGTGAGTGTGTGTGTATGTTTGTTAGACTAGTTTTTGTTAGTGTTTAGTTAATACAACTTTTGTACAAATTACATGAGTTTCTTATTCTGTGACTGCTTGTGGATAATGTCCTTTTAATGATTCATGATCTTGTTACATGCTCAAAGGAGTATATTAGATTATTAAGTATATATAAAGTTTTTTTTTTTAAGTGAGTGGAAACTTGATAATGTGCTCGCACAATTACGATATTATCATAGACCATAAATATTGCACACCCCAAGTAATTATACAATACCATCATATTTTGTACAAGAATAGGAAGTTATATTGTAATAAAAAAAAAAATCATTAATTTTCACAATTTTACCATTAATATAAATGCTGCGTATTTGTTAACTGACAAGCCGCAAACTTGGAAACTCTGGGCTTAAAGAAAGTTCGGAGTTTCCTGTTCGACATTTTGGTGCCGTTCATGTGCATTCAACTTGTAAATACTATCTTTCCGACATGACTTGAACATGCAATAAGTTCACCTTTTCAAAAAATATGTCTCTTCATACTACTGCCCCATGTCTTATGTTATTAAACACAAAAATGTGTTCTGTGTGCATGGCCTCTTAGAATGCTGCTCCCTATGTAGGCAGCTAAGCAGTTTACTAGGTTTGGAAACAGAGCTCATATTTCCTCAACAACTTGATTCTACGTTTACTCCACCTGTAACAACATACTTGAGTGAATTGATCCGTAATTAGTTCCTCTCTCATTCAGGGCTGACAAATGAACCCACGTTCTGTTTGCTTTGTCACGTGTTAAGTCATGAACCCATGCTAATCACTGAATCCAGTTAGTCGCACAAACACGTTCTCTTAAAAATAAACATGTTAATTACCTGGAAGTCATTTCCATCAAATCAAACCGCAGACACTTGTAGAGAAATCTGGCCTTTCCTACACTGAACACATGTTTCTTATTCCACATAATTAGCCGCAGATTGCAGAAGTGCCATTGTAGGGGAAATATTATTGTTGGACAGCGAGTAAAGAATTTTAACGGGGAAGGGAGGGGAAATAGGCTTCAGTGTGGTTTGTAGGGGTTAAAGTTCACAAGTGGTCTTTAAACCAAAGCCATGCTACAGACTTGACTCCCTTACAAGAGAAGTCTGTAATTCATGCTGCACTGCATTCATAGACGTGTGCTTTCAAAACATGACTAGCTTTTCAAAGCTGCAGCATATTTACTCTAAACTCACATAGCCTTGTCCGGAAAACATAACATAATCATTAAAGCAGCTCAGTGTTTAATGGCAATATTTTAGCATTACATGTACAGCAGAAGGTTTAATAAACAACTTAAGACCTCTGTCTTTTTTTAAGGTAAGGAGCTGGATTGCTGTTCCCGGTATACTGTTATTTTCCTGTTAAAAAGGGGCTTTCAAAATACCGGTCAGCACAAAATACTTTTTTAAGAAGGTCACTTAGTGCTAACTGTCATAAAGAAAAACAAGCAATGGTGAAAGTGAGAAAATATTCCTCGAGAGCCCATTATATTTTGTGGCCTTCAAACCATGTCTGTGTTTACTCTCCAGAGGTATTCAAATAGTCCAAAAAATTCAAATAAATAACCTCTCATTTCTTTGTGTTGTAATCTGAAATTTTGTGTTGTAATCTGAAATCTGAAAGTAGAACAGGTTTTCCTTTTTTATTGTTGCATTGAAATGTAGAGAATATAAATGAATTCGATTTTTAAAAGTTTAAATTTTTATATAAAATATCGGTATGTAATATAGAATAGATAAATTTATTTGCCAATAGTAGTTCTATGCTGTTTGTTTTGTTTCTGTTCTGTTCTGGTTCGTTCTAATTCTTTCTCTTCTATTCTATTCTCTATACTCTACGCTACGCTACTTATATTCGTTGATTGAAATTATGTGGTAATTCCTACCTTTTATTTAAAGAAAACATTTTAGAGTAATTTAAAGTGAATAAAATTTGTATTATTTTTCTCTGCAAGATAAGATTTAAATGATATATATAAAAAAAAAATAAATAAATTAAATATGATTTATTTATATGTTCCAGAAGAATGACCATTTTAAACCAGATGCCATTTCATAAAAATAATATGTAACATATGTAAAAGTAATATATAAAACTTAACATGTAAGAGGAATTGTGCAAAATTCCATTGGGCAGATCTGATTTTCAATTACAGGAAATTATATTTCTGCCAAAAGAGGGTCAGCAAGTTATGAAATCAAAATCACATACCTTTCCTCAGGCTGCACTGAGAATGTTTACATTGTGTTTAAAGATATGAAAACTATCATTGTGTGTTACAGTATTTGTTTAAGCAGACTGTGTATGTCTGCTGTCGTGACTTACTTGAAGGTCATATCAGATTTTACGACCAATTTAGTAGATGGAGATTCAAAGTGCATATGATCTTACTTGAATGAACGGTTTATTTCAGCAGAAAGCATTGATGATCACAAACTCCTTTTCAATATCACCCCACCAAGTGGATAAATGCCACTGCTTCACAGATGTTGTGGAAGGACGTTGGATCATCCTTAATCCAGTTTTCTCTGCACATTTTCCTTATCATCACACTGACAATCTTGTGCTCATCTGTCTATACAGTTCTGTTCCAGAGTTTCACTGGCCCATCACCGTTTTGTGCCAAATTGTAATCCGAGCTGAGGTTTGCATCTTCAGTGTATGCTGTGAAATTCTGCTGCCAAGGTTTTGTCAACAGCAGATAGTAGCACTTTCATCACACCATTCTGGATGATGAACCTTGCTGTTACTGCTGTCCGAAGGAACCAGTGCTTTTCTTCTCACTCAGGACAATTCAGCTGGTCAAATATGTTATTCAATTAGGCAGTTTCTTTCGCAGAATGTCGTTTTAAAACTATACAAAAAGTACAATTTATAATAATAATAATTTATTAATTAAATTAATCCCAATTAATTAAGAACATAACAAAGCAATACATTGTATCCAGAATGATACATATTTTAATTAATGATGATTTTGTCATAACATTTCTTTTTGTTTTTCACGATTCTAAAACTTAAAAAATTACATTTCATTTTGTATCCCATATTTTTCTGAATTTTGGACACCATTTGTATTGAATTAGGCAAAACAACAACAACAACAATTTTTATTTCTGTCTTTAACGTTTCCATTTTATTGTCAAAGTACAGCTTGAAGACATTACGGTTTCAATATTTCCAGGTGGCATTGTGCCTGAATCATCCTGATGTGCATTTATTGTCTGTCCTTGGTAAGCTTTTGTCAATTTAATGGCTCTACTTATTTTGTTTGCGTGAATTATTTTCTTCTTATTTCTATTGTGTTTTGCCAATTTCTTACATCTTGGCGCTGTGTCAGTGTGCCGCTCATTAATCTGAACTTTATTTTATCAGTTGAATCTAAGAGCTCTATGCCGAGAAGGCCAACAACAGATCTTTCAGTGACAAAATGGGTTATTGCATCTTACAAAATGAGTCATTTCCACAGCAGGTCCAAACTCCCAGCCAAGTATTTTACTGTTTACTCAAGCAACTGTGATTTGACCTTTAAATCCGCTCCCACCAAGGATTCGTTCCCCCAAACAACCACATGCTCAAACACACAATCAAGACTCCCTATAAACTCAACTGCATAATGATACAAAAGACCCTGCTGAAGAAGAAGGGGCTTGTGCTGGTCAGGCTGGTGTAGGGAGGTGTAGCCATTGCATGGCAGGTCCAAAACCAATAAGAAAACTACTGTATGCAAGATGTCCTATCTGCTAGTTTATTCAAAAATACTTCAAGAATGAAATTCATATGACATGTCTCATATGACATCTCTTCTACGATGAGCACGTTTCTCATTTGTAATTAAAATTAATTTTGATATAAATTTTATTAAAGGGTATTTAGTAAAAAACGTCAGGGTGATACTCTCTTGATATCATATAAAATATTTTTTGAAGAATGTTATGGGATTAACATACAACAGCGACAACATTTGTTTTAACATGCAGGGGGCGGGGGAAATATATCATAGGGAGCAGATTCTCATGGCTGTCAAGGTCAGTAAGTCTCTTAAAATATCAGATAATTTGATCTTTTATGACAAGGCAAGATTAGTTCAGGTTGTAAAACATCATGTTGTTCAATTCCCCCCAAATTTAATGATATTTATGAATAATTCAAGATATACCTTGAAATTACCTTGAAATTATTTTCAAAAAAACAATCATTAAAGTGCCTCTTTTATACTTTTGTTTCCCTTACATATATTACCTTTTATGTAGTGTTTGAAATAGCTGTTTGTCAGTGTAAAAGGTCTGGAAAGTTTCAAAACTTTCAGAAAGTGCACAACAAATTAAATAGTCCCCAAAAAGAAAGAACTGATTCGTTACACCCTCAAAAACTTTAGTTGTAGCTGAGGCCTTGAAGAGTTTGGTTTGTGTTGTCGACAGTCTAGAATACATGGTTTTCTGTGCTGTTATCATGATTTCTAAAATGTCTACAGTGTACAAACTAAATAAATGACAGACGAAATAAAAACCTACCACTGAGAAACGTCCTGCTCAAGTCATGCTTGCAATGGCAGTTCGGGTTGACTAGCTAGTTCTTGTAATGTTTCATTGTCAGACTCGTGCTTGAAAATCAAAGCCATGTTTCTTTTGTTATCAGTGAAACAGTTGCAGTATTGAAACGCTAATTTTTCAGTGCCATGTGATGTTAAATTCAACTTTAGGTCATTCATTCAAGTATTGTTTGGACAGGTTTTGGCAGCAACATCATTGCATGTTAAAACACATGACATCTAAATGGTGTAAAATTGTCCTATCTCTCACTTGAAGCCTCTGTAATGTTGTTTTGAAATGCCTACAGATCAAGGTTAGCTGTAGAGTAGCTCTGAGGATTTTATACACAATAGTTCCTCAAGTCTCTCTCCACTTCAAGGCCTATGTGGAGAATATAATGCATGGGCCATTATGGGCCTTTCCTCTGTCCTTGTAAAACTTGTAATCATGGAGGCAATATCCACGGCCCAATTGACAGGACTTTGGGGCTCTTTAAAGGTTATGCCCCTAACAGTCTCTCTTCATCCTGACTGTCGAGGCTCTTGGGATCATGTAATTGTACTGGGTTGTTTAGATTCAACACAGACTTGTATTGCTGCTTTTAGTCACGAATGAGTTTTAGTCTGTATTCGTGTTATTTTACCTCCCCTGTCTCGTTGAAAGCCTTAATCTGTACAAGCAGATGGGAAGTCACTGAAAGCAGTGGGTCAGAGAGCATGTGTGGCTATTATTTGAGTATTTCTGGTATTCAGTGTTTGGACTCTGTAACTTTTTATAAAATATATTAATTTTTTGTATTCTATATATATATATATATTATTTATATTATATAATATATATAATTGTTTTTTGTAGTCTTGTATTTTTTCAAAAAGGATAGCTAGAACAGCAGAGAAATTGCAGGATGTTGTAGCAGAGTATTACATTGATGGCATTTGGCGGAATGCTTTTAAACAACTTAATTGCATTCAAGGTTGGCACTTTACTCAATTGATGCATTCACTGGGAATTATACAGAATTATTGTAAAAATAAATAAATAATAATGACAAAAATTACATTATAAATTTATTAATACATCAAGACTATACACTACCGTTCAAAAAGTTTGGGCTCAGTAAGATTTATTTATTTATCTATTTATTTTTTTATAAGTCTTTTAACAAGCTGGTTTATTTGAATCAGTAAAAAATATAAAATATAATTATAATTAAATTTTTAACATATTTTAAAATGTAATTTATTTCTGTGATGCAAAAAGCTGAATTTTCAGCATTCATTACTCCATTATTCAGTGTCACATGATCCTTCAGAAATCATACTAATATGCTAATTTGCTGCTCAAGAAACATTTATTAGCAATGTTGAAAACATTGTGCTTAATATATTTTTTGTGGCGATCGTGATACATCTTTTAGGATTCTTTGAAGAAAGTAATATTTTTTGGTAACATCATAAATGACACTGTCATTTTAGACCAAATTAATTCATCTTTGCTGACTAAAAATTAATTTCTTAAAAAAAAAATCTGACCCCAAAATGTGTAAAAGCAGTGCTTTGCCCTTTTTAATTTGATTGTTGTCTTTGTTGATATCAAGAAAGGTAATGCATGCAAGTAAAGAGAATACAGTAAGTGGATGCAAAACAAGAATATCATCACTAGATTACCTATGTAACCCTAGTTCCCAGAGGGAACGAGACACTGCATCAAAAATGCTTTGGGAACACGTCTGCGTGTTCACGCTCTGAATCACGTGTGAAAACAGTCCAATGGAATGGCAAACCGTCATGGGCGGGCTTATGTAATGACCAGGAAGTATAAAAGCACATGCGGTGGAGACAGCGGCATCTTCTGGATTGAGAAGTAAGCACTCACAGGGATGCAGGAATTATGGCACGAGAAGCAGCATCTCATTCCCTCTGGGAACTAGGGTTACATACGTAACCTAGTGACGTTCCCCATCGGGAACCCACGCTGCATCAAAAAAGCTTTGGGAACAACATTGCCCACACCGCCATAATTACAAATCCCTGCCTATTGTGTAAGAGCACAACTACGAAAACAAATGCACCTGGAGTGGTGACTAAGTCAAGGTTATAAAACCTGACGAAGGTAAGCGTCATAGACCATCCTGCAGCTCCACATATGTCTTGGAGAGAGACACCAGCAAGGTAGGCCTTGGAGGCTGCCATACTCCTCGTAGAATGAGCTCTGACTCCCAAAGGAGAGGGGAGATCTGATGACTCGTGGGCAATAGCAATAGCATCCACAAACCACTCTTAACTTAACATCTGCTTATCTGCAGGACGACCTTTCTTAGAAGGACCATAGCAAACTAGCAACTGGTCTGACTTCCTCTACAGGGCAGCTTTGTGCACATATGTGTCCAATGCTTGCACCGGATACATACAATTAAGCCTTTCCTGGTCGGGGTCCCGAAAGGGAGGAGAACAGAAAGCCTGCAGTACGACTGGCCATGGAACCAAGGAGGGTACCTTAGGATCATACCCAGGTCTACGGTAAAGAAAATATCCGTCCATACCAGGTGCAAACTCCAGAGAGGAAGGGGCCACAGAAAGGGCCTGAAGATCTCTAACTCTCTTCAACGAATAGCCAAGAGGAAAGCTGTCTTGATGGTGAGGAATTGCTCTGAAACCTCCTCCATTGGTTCAAACTGAGGTTTTACAGAGGACCACGGCTAGATCCCATGGTGGGACTCGAGAACGTACCGGGGGCCTCAGCGCACCACAGAGGAAACGCATAACAAGCGGGTCTCTCCCTAAAGATTGACCACCAAAAGGGGTGTGGTAAGCAGCTATGGCCGTCACATAAACCTTCAATGTGGAGGGAGACAACCCTGTGGAGAACCGCTCTTGCAGGAACTCTAGCACTGAAACAATTGGGCAGTTAATTGGATCCAGCTGACGGTCCCCATACCATGAAGTGAAAAGATGCCACTTCATGGCATACAATTTCCTCATGGAGGGAGCTCTGGACTGGAGTGGACTGGACTGACTGCCTCAGTAGAGAGACCGGAATCTAAGAGGTGCGTCCCCTCAGGGGCCACACCCTCAGCTTCCATAACTCCGGGCAGGGGTGAAGAATGGTGCCCCCCGCCTGAGATAGAAGGTCCCTCCTGATGGGAATCTCCCATGGAGGGCAGTCTAGAAGGACCACTAGATCTGAGAACCATGCTCGGCCCGGCCAGAAAGGGGCTACTAGCAGCAGACTGACCCTGTCCTGGCACACTCTCTCCAGAACTCCCCGAAGCAGAACAATCGGGGGGAAATCATACGCAGCCTCGGCCATGCCTGTACCATAGCGTCCAGTCCGAGTGGAGCTGGATGTGTGAGGGAAAACCATAGGGGACAGTGCGAAGTCTCTTGAGTCGCAAACAGTTCCACTTGTGCCCTGCCGAACACTTTCCATATCTGCTCCACCACCTCGGGGTGGAGTCTCCAATCCCCGGGCCTCAGCCACTGTCTCGACAGAATGTCTGATCCCATATTGAGAGGGGGGGGGGGGGGGGGCATAAGGGATGACACGGCTCTCAGTGAGAGGAGTTTCCCTTTGGCCCAAAGAAGGATCTAGAAGTGCCAGTTTGAAAAGTCGGCGCGAGGCAGACCACCACCCTGGAAAAAAATTTTTGGTGGTTGATATAAGAGACCACCGCTGTGTTGTCCGTGCGAACCAGCACATGATGGCCTCTCATGTCTGGGAGAAAGTGTTTCAGAGCCTGAAACACAGTCAGCATCTCCAGGAAATTTATGTGCCACGTGAGATGGTGACCTCCCAACTCATGACTGCTCCCCAGCCCGTGAGGGAGGCATCCGTCATTGGAGTTTCACGTCGACAGGGAGCCCCCAACACTGGGCCTTGTGACAGGAATCATGGTTTCTTTGTTTAAGGCACGTAAGCATCGCCCCTTGGGGAAAACCCTTTTGTCTTGAGCCACCACTGCAAGGGTCTCATTTACAGCAGGCCAAAGGGTATCATGTTGGATGCAACTGCCATCAGACCCAACAGTCTCTGAAACTGTATGACCGTGAGTGACTGGCCTTCTCTCACTCTCTTCACAACTGATAGGATCGACTTGATCCGAGCAGGAGACAGACGTGCCTGCATCGTAGTTGAATCCCATACCACTCCCAGATAAGTGGTCCTTTGTACTGGAGACAAAACACTTGTAGAGGCGTTTAGCCTTAACCCCAGCTCTTTCATGTGAGCGAGAACCACATCTCGATGCCGAACCACTAACTGCTCCGACTGAGCTAGTATTGACCAATCGTCGATATACTAGAGTATGCGGATGCCCCGGAGTCGCAGAGGAGCGAGAGCAGCATCCACACATTTGGCAAAAGTGCAGGATGAGAGTGCAAGACCAAACGGAAGAACTTGATATTGGTAAGTTTTCCCCTTTAAATCAAACCTCTGGAAAAATTTTTTTTTTTTTTTTCCTGTGGTGCGGAAGGATGGATATGTGGAAGTATGCGTCCTTCAGCTCTATAATAACAAACCAGTACTCAAACTTGATTTGAGACATGACCTGCTTGAGAGTCAACATTTTGAACTTCACTGAGCATCACTGAGCGGTTCAGTTGACGTAGATCTAGAATAGGATGCAACTCCCCATCCTTCTTTGGAACGATGAAGCGACGGCTGTAGAACCCTGAATCTCTGTTTAGAGGAAGGACCACCTCGATGGCCTCCTTCCATCCTCCTTCCTCAAGAGAGTGTCTACTTATTGTTCCAATACCAGAGCCTGCTCGGGACCAACCAGATTTGGGATAACCCCGTTGAATTGAGGCGGAGGAGAACCAAACTGGATTATCTAGCCTCTCTCTACAGTATGCAGGACCCAATGAGACACATTTGACAGAAGCTTCCACACTGCCAGATGGTCTACTAAGGGAATCAGTCTCTCGAGACTGAACTCTGGTGTTATTTGAATGGTTAATTTGGTGCTCTGAAGCGGTGGACCGGCAGGGAACAACTGTAATAAAACGGTTTATGTAATCCTCTTAGAGGGACGCAAAACTTCATGTGGTGCTTACATGCTTAAAACACCAAATAGTATGGAAAATGCCTAGAACACGTACAGGGAGTCTATTCTCTGACCCCACACCACCCATGGCCGATAATACGTTACACGCGATTTCTCACGGATGGCGCTATGCGATTGAAAATGACCGTATTGCCCAACACTAGTGAGAACAGCTCTTCCCCAGAGGGGCCTGCCCTCAGAAGTCCTGGGCCTCGTGCGTCAGGACCTCTTTGTCGAAGACCTCCTCGACAGAATGACGTCCTCAGATCCGTCTTCTGTTTCGGGGCCTTCGACTTGGAGCGCTGCTCCGACTCCTGTTGCGGGGGAGTACAAGAGGCAATGTTCCATTTTTGGAACTCCCTGTATGAGGAGCCCGTACACGGTTTGGGCTGCTCCTGCCCAGCAGCCCCCTTAAGGCATGAGAGCGCGGCGAGGAAAGGACATTCGCTGGGGATGCCATGGTCGACTGATGCCTAGCCTCTTGAAACCTATCGACGACAGTATCAACTGCGTCACCGAACAGACCAAAAGGCGACATCGGGGCATCCAGCAGAAAGACCCTGTCCTTCTCTTGGATATTGAACAGGGTCAACCACAGATGCTGCTCCGTGGCCACCATGGCTGCCATAGACCGCCCAATAGCTCTGGCTGTCTCTTTGGTGGCATGGAGGGACAAATCTGCAGCCCGACACAGCTCTTGAATGTCGTCGGCCTTCACTTTCTCGCCCTCATCAAGCTGCTTAAACAAGTCGGCTTGATAAGCTTGCAACACCACCATGGTGTGCAAGCAAGCATCAGCCTGACTTGCTGCCGTGAACGCTTTTCCCACCAAAGTCAAGGAGGTCAGAAGCGGCTTGGTGGGAAGGGCCGGGGTCTTAAGGGACGATGCCATACTGAGAGGCAGATAACCGGCTAGCATCTGTTCTACCCGTGGCATCACCCCATAGCCACGGTCCCTCAACCCTAACACATTGCTGTAGTTAGTGAGATTGGGATTGAAGAAACGGGCTCCTGAATGGCCTTTCCCACGACTTCGACACCTCGGTGTGAACGTCTGGGAAAAATGGTAACCCCAGCATGGAGGTGGTGGCTTTGAGCGCAAGAAACAATCGTCCAGCTTGCTCTTTGGACATTCGCTCTGCTGCTCAATGGGCCAATCAAAATGTAATTTTTCCACTGCACGAGTCACCACCTCCAACAGCTCCTCATACTGGATGGACTGGGGTGGCGGGAATACACAGTCTCACCCTCCTCGACATCCTTGACATCGGCCTCCTCAGTGGATGATAATCTTAGAGTCGAGCCCTCCCTTGAGGCGGAAGATCTTGCAGTGTGCGCTTCCAAACCTTGAGAAGGGGCATTGGCTCTAGCAGTGGAGGATGAAGAAAGGGACTGGCCCATCTCCGATCCTTCTGCTAGTTCCATTTGCGATCCCCATGACCGCAGCCACCACTCTGCCTCGGCAGAAGCGGGACCAGAGCCACAAGGAATGATTGTGAGGACGCCCTCCTCAAGGAGTGCCCTCCGAGAGTGGAGTGAATGCAGCAAGAGCCGCTCGCAATGAGGGCAGTCAGCTCCCTCGAGACTGTTTTTACTCGTGATTCATAGCGTTTTTGACTCAGCGTGAGTTCCCAAAGGGGAACAGCATAATTCTGCAGCCATATCACCCTGCAGCCCAAGACTGGTTGCCCACTGAAGCTAAGCAGGTTTGAGCCTGGTCAGTACCTGGATGGGAGACCTCCTGGGAAAACTAGGTTTCTGCTGGAAGAGGTGCTAGTGAGGCCATCAGGGGGTGCTCACACTGTGGTCTGTGTGGGTCCTAACGCCCCAGTATAGTGATGGGGACACTATACTGTCAACAAGCACCGTCCTTCGGATGAGACGTTAAACCGAGGTCCTGACTCTCTGCGGTCATTAAAAATCCCATGGCACTTCTCGTAAAGAGTAGGGGTGTAACCCCGGTGTCCTGGCCAAATTCCCTCCACTGGCCCTTGTCTATCATGGCCTCCTAATAGTCCCCATCCGCTTGATTGACTCTATGGCTCTCTCTCCTCTCCATCTGTAGCTGGTGTGTCGTGAGTGCACTGGCGCCGTTGTCTTGTGGCTGCCGTCGCATTATCCAAGTGGATGCTGCACACTGGTGGTGGTTGAGGAGAGACCCCCCCACATGATTGTAAAGTGCTTTGGGTTTACAGAAATACACAATAAAGCGCTATATAAATGCATCATTCATTCATTCATTCTGAGGATCACACGTCAACATGTAAAAATATTCAATTTGTGTGAAAATAATTTGGAAACAAAGTAGTGTGTGTGAATTCAAGGTGTGTATGGGCAAGGATTGTGTGTGAGGAAGCATAAAATGTGTGAAGCAAGCAGAAGGAGAAAAGAGCTTTATATTATAACAGCAGATAGAGAGAAAAAAAGAGGTGTGTGTGCCTGGCAGGCCCAGCAGGAGGGCAAATGGGATGATAATGAAACAATGGAGCTGTAACTGCTTGGTTGCTTTGGCAGAGGACGATGTGGCAGACATTTTCTGAGATGCCTTGGTAGGTCAGAACCTGGCCGTCTGGTTTAGCGTGATGGGTGTGAGGTGCAGAGTCAGGGTCAATCTGACCGCTCTCAGGAGTGACGCAACAAAAAAAAAACAGCGTGAGGTGAGAGGTTTAGCCGACACAACATACTATTATAGCAGCAGGGGTCTCTTTGCCACGGCTAAAAATGAGCCGATGTCAGCTTGTATGCGTGATGGCCGTGTAACGGTATGTGTGTATGTGATGTCCTGTGTTTACCTTGGGCATTTCATGCGTTCTATAAAAAGCTCTTGACCAGCAAGTTATTGTGTCCTTTATATAATTAGTTAGTCAATGCTTTAAGTAAAAACACATTTTTTTTTATTTGAATTGAGTTTTATCTCAGGTAGCGATTAAGATATACAGAGATACAGAATTTAAATATAAGGACATAGGAATAAATTGAAAATCAAAGAACTTGAATTATAATTATAACTAGAAATTACAAAGGTTTGTCATGAAAGATGGCTAGACCAATACTTGTTAGAACATTTGAAGTTTAAAAAAAAACTTAAAGGTTTTATAGGCCTTAGAGACAGATGAGTTTGAAATGTCAAATTTGTTTTATAGAAATTTGTGCTATATTTACCATAGAAATTTTTGGAACATTGTCAAAGAACTCTTAATTTCTTAGAATATATTCTTGAATGTAATGCAGTAAATTCCACTTCCTGTAATTACCATTCAAATTTCAAGCAATGTCAACCCTTATTTATTTATTTTTTATACAGCAGTCATGCTAAGATCCACAATTTCACAGGTTAACTTTTGAAAACAGTTTGTGCCCATGCTTAACAACACCCTTTATTTGTGACTGTTTTCAAAATATACCACTGCCTCTCATGCCTTTACGCTTAATTTCATTATTACATATTAAAATGATAAGCATTGATACAATTAGCATTAAATTTTTTTAATACAAAATCCAGAGCACTAAAATATACAATATATACAACTCTCAGTCATATACCGTGCACATACAAACAAGCAACCAGATGTCTTTAATGTAAATTAAACTGAAAGTGAGTGTGGTACTGGTCAGTTTGCATATATCAGCTTTAGGTTATGAATAAACATAATTACTCATGCCATACCTGTCCTCATTCTAACACCTGCATAATTCATTTCCACATGTTTGGAAAAAAAAAATCAAACATAGAAAGTTTTGCGACAGTGTCCATATGTTAGAAAGGCTTAAGCTAGTTGAAACTGTATCAAACAAGCTAGAAGGCTGTATTACTATAGCATGAGTGATGTAATATTTGTTTAAAAGATTTCTATAAAAAAGATTAATACAATTCATGATGCCATTATGATTATATAGTCAAATATTTTTGTCTGAAATGACACTACAGCAAAGTATTTCAAAGTGTTTAGAATAATTTAAATATATTTAAAGTAATGTATATACGTATATATATATATGTTGGCATAATGGACTTTGAATGGAGGGACAGAATTATCTAGTTATTTATAAATAATTGTATTATCATTAAAAATATCTTCGTTCTAAAGATAAATGAAAGTTTGGAACATCATGAGGGTGAGTAACTGATGACAATTTTCATTTTTAGGTGAACTATCCCTTTAAATACCTATTTAATGCATTTATATTGTGGAATACCCTGAGCAAATTCTGTCACAAATAATCATCCGACAGGTCTTGTGGCACATCCCCAAAGTTCAGATGAATCCTACACCACCGGTGCGTGCCGTCTTTCCTCTGAACCCATCAAAACTCCGCTCACCCCCTCCGGAGTTCTCACAATTTTTCCAGGTGGAATCCGGAACTTATTTTTTCCTCTGCATCTCTACCTCACTCTTTTTTGTTTTAATCAGAGAAAGAATATGATCTCCTGACTCCTCTAGACTTTAATTATAAAAGAAACCTTGAGCAATAACATACAAATTGGCCGATCAATAATGCATATGAACTGAAGTGATGTGTGGCCAAGTATGGTGACCTATACTCGGAATTTGTGCTCCGCATTTAACCCATCCAAGTGCACACACACTGTAGTGAGCACACACACACCATGAACACACACCCGGAGCAGTGGGCAGTCCTATTGCTGCGGAGCCCGGGGAGCAGTTGGGGATTCGGTGCCATGCTCAAGGGTCTCACCTCAGTCATGGTATTGAAGGTGGAAGAGAGCGCTGGTCATTCACTCCACCCACCCACAATCCCAGCCAGTACGAACTTCACCCCAACCTTCGGGTTAGTCCGACTCTCTAATGAGACTAACCTAATGGTTAGAGAGTAAAATGCATATCTGAGTTTTACACTACAAATGCACATATCCTGCGCTCTCCAGCCTTCATATGTTTGATTGCTATTGCTATCCATCAATTCTGGACACAGTTTTAATATTCCTGTCAACGCTCTCACGCAAAAACCTGACGTCCATCCGTATGCACCATGACAGAGACAGCATCTGTGGTTGGACACTTCAATGAAGGCCTGATTTATACACACGGAGGAAGAGTAACCCTCACAGATAGACAAAGCGCACATCTCCGCCGTGCATTGTTATGACTCTCGCAACATCTATCAGAGAGAACATTGGGGCTCTAATAATGAAGCTACCCTAACGTCAACACAGAGCGTGGTGCGAAATGTCCTCCCTTGATCTGTGCTCGCAGACTAAACCGTTAATCTACACCATCTCCACATCCGAGATCATCTAACAGAAATAGACTGATGTGCCGAGGGGACTCGAAAGCGAGTGTTTCGCTAACAATTAAACTGAGAAGAAATCATGACTCCATTTGTGTCATTCTGTCACTGTGATTATGTCTGGGGCACAGAATGGAGAGCAGAATAGAGCTCTAAAAATACAGAGCACAGTACATGGTGTTGGCAGCCCTCCCAGCCTCCTTCATCATGTTACAGCTACTGTTGATTTAGTTGTGCAGGAAACAGATGTCAATGTGAAAAAGTTGCAGTGCCTCTCCAAACCTGTAGGGTGCAGTGTTTCCATTTTAAATGAACAACGGATGAGCGGTGGATGGGATAGTGTTTGCTTTCTTTGTTTTGTTTTTTGTGAAGGAAGACCTCTTACTTTAAGCTGAGGTAAGGTTCAGCTGGTTGGTCTTTTTTCCTCATTCTTTTCTCTCCATGTCAAAGCTCAAGCTATATTAGAGGACCAGTGAGAGGTAAAAGAGCTATTATTAACAGTCTGAGATTGAGAGTGTAAGCTTGGTGACATGTTTTAGATGTATTTTTGATTAGCTGAGATTCATCATTACCCAATCCTTACAAAGAATTAGCCACTTGACAGCAGATCAAGAATCACATGGCAGATCCAGAGGACACCGTGTGTCATTACTCACTTGAACAAATCCTGTTATCTTCTAGGTTTGCATCTGCTTTCAAAGGTACTAGCCTACACTTTATTAGTCCCCAAAAATATTCTCAGAAGGTCATTAATCAATTACACCGTAGATACAGGGGGCTGGATGCCACACTTTATACATCAGTCAATGTTTGTTTCAAAATTTGTTTTTGTATAGACACATATCTTAAAGTCTTCAGTGGGGCATGTTGTCGCAATTCTGAGGTGTGATATTTTTTGATACTATTATTAATTAGTTAATTAATTCATGTAAAATATACAATTAGGAAGAAAAAAACATGCCATTTTCCACCACATAATATATATATATATATATATATAATTTATATATATATATATTATTATATATATATATATGATATATCATAATGTAATATATAGTTTATGCATTTATCAGACGCTTTTATCCAAAGCGACCTACAGTGCATTCAGGCTATACATTTTTTACCAGTATTGTTGATCAATATATATATATAATATTATATAGAGAGAAGAGAGAGAGAGAGAGAGAGCGAGAGGAGAGCATATATAATTACTATATTTACATAAACTAAAACATGAAAAAACATACAAATTATAACAAAATAACAAATTAGCAAACATGAAAAATTACACTCTACCCTATAAAATGATGTGACAACCTTTTCTTTATTTTTTTATTTTTTTTATTTTTTTTTATAATTGATTACTCTTATATTTTGTATAAATATTTTTGGAATTGATTTTTTTCTTTTGAATTTTCTGTTTTCATTCTGTTTTGATAAAGTTTTAATAATTTTGTGTTTTTGTCATTTTTTATGTCATTTATTATTTTTTTGTCATTTTTTAATATCTATATAGTTTATATTATGTAAGTTTTAGTTTTGTATGTAAGTTTTAAGCCCTATTCGCACGGGATTAGTATTACCTGGTGACCTCCAGTCATTTGTAAAAATTGCGGAGGTTGTCTGTGATCTTAATCCCGTGCGAATCGGTCATGTCTATAATTTGTAAAATAAAAATTCCCCCGCAAAAAACCTACCATATTTTGCCGAACACCGAGGTCCTGTGATAATATAGTCCCCGTGCGAATCGGCATCTCTGTGATATGGCCTGGATTTGGCGAGGTCGTGTATTGTTTTTTCAAGGTTTTTGTTTCCTGTGAAAAAGGAAACAATCCATCTTTATCCATCTTTCGTGAAGAATGGAGGTTGTGTTGGAGTGTTTTGATAGTATTTTGGGTGCTGGGTCAAATCGCTAAATATGAGCGGTTCTAGGATTTCATCCACAGGCGGGCTAGATACAAATTACCTAAATTGTATGGAGTAAATATACACAAATATCCATTAAAGCTACAGTTACTTAATTAAGAGCAGCGAGTGATTCTCTCTTTTTCTTTTATTGTTTGATTAACATTATTAACATAGCCTAAGAAATGTACGGGTCCGTTAATGCACATCCGATATTTTCTTAACTATTTATGTTCACTTAAGACGTAACCAACTGTTTTTACGTCGATAATCGTCAAGGCAATATAATTTTGTGCCAATTTGCTCAAGACGTGAAAAAAAACCTAATTTTGGTATTTGCTTGCTGTCTGAGAGACTGCTTCCTTGTGTGTGTGCGTCAGGTGTGTGCGCGCACAGAGACGATCTATGACAGCACGCGAGTACCGCATTGAGATCTATTTCGTGCCGTCTTGTGCTTGAATAGCTTAAAATCACTTAAATGTTTAAACTGACAAGCCTTAATGAGAATGATGAACTTTGAGGAAGCAGCACTGGCCCGAATGTTCAGATAGTTTTAGGGGGCTGAGACAACAGATAGTGGGGCTGAAGCCCATTTAAAAAGGGTCTAAAACCGTCCCCGTCACTATACACCAATACACCTACAATTTGCAGAAAGAGAAAGCTGAAAACCATCATAAGAGCGAAAATAAAAAGAATGATTAGATGGAGATGGATGACATTTATAGCAGCATGGAACATTCATATCCGGGAGATAAGTCAGTAAATTTGAGTAAAATCACAGGCTTCGCTTATCCCATGCGAATGCGCCACACGAAATTGAGATGTGGTGGTAATTAGATAATACTAATCCCGTGCGAATAGGGCTTTAGTTTGAATTTTTAGTACATCAAATTAAACTAAATGAAAGTAAGGAATGTTGGCAACTACCTTACTTTTTATGTTTCATTTTATTTCAGTTAACATTTATTTTATCTCAAGTAAAAAAAGACAAGCTGCGCAAAACCACCATCATATTTTGCGCATGTTTTGCGCAGCTTGCCAGTGAACTACGGCTCTTTGTAGTAAATGCTGCTCCATGTGAAAGCACGCATGTGATGGAGATTTACTGCTGATTACAGAACCGGCTTTACTGGCAAGATGCGCATTAAATATCGCATGTGATTTATCGTGCAGCCCTACTTAGTGACTACTTGCCCTGATCTGACATTTATGAAAAATATTGTCCTGAGACCATAGATAAACTATTTACAGTACTTTCTTGAATAAATGTTTACAAAAGTCTTGTATCTTAGTATTGATTTCAGCTCAAACAGTAGAGTGTTGTGCTTGCAACACAAAGATCATAGGATCGAAAATGTATAACTTCAATGCAATGCAAGTTGCTTTGGATATAAATGTCTGTCAAATGCACACATATAAACATATTATTTAATTTACAAATGAAAAATAATGCAAATTATTATGCATTTGTTTTGAGACTGGCTTATGCAATTGGACATTTGTTTCAAAACATTATACAGTAAATGCTGAGTTCCAGCCTTGCAGCTAGACATACTCTCCACTACACGAAAATACAGATGCATTATGCAGGTAAACTGCATAAGTCACCTGAAAGAGATGAGTTAGTAAAGGTTCTTGATTGAAATCAAGAAACTGATAGAGATTTGTTTAGAGCGAGAGTGAAGATTTGCAATTAGACTTGAAATCTCTCAGAAGCGCTGCATAACGACATAACAGTTAAATTGAGGAATCAAATTGGAGATGGGCCTATTCCTTTGGCAATACAAACATTCTGTGGGGTTTAATTAATTTGAGGATGTGATTATGCTGCGCCTACGTGCCGCAAATAATGTGTTGCATCTAAATGCATTACTATTTTTGCCATTAAAGAATTAAATTTTACTCCCCACTTCACCCAAACAGGCAGCAGGCCCAAAGCCCTAAACAAACCCAACGTGTGAATTTAAGCTTCTCTGTTTGACAAATTTCTCCCCAATGTTGAAACATTGAACTGATTAAACAGATTTGTTTTAGCCGACACGTAAACAAATCTATTTTATGCTTCGGTGTGATACAGCACAACCTGAGTCCCCTGTCAGCGTGCTGTGTGTTGCTCCGGCTGCATAATATCAGCTTTAAAAGAGTTCAGTCCTCAGAACAAACGACTCACTTCTGCATTTCATTACAAAACTGGTGTAGATAAGCTGACCTCTGATATTTCTTCTGAGACTTGAGGAATGTTTTTATAGGTGCAGCATGTAGTTTTTTGGATGTTAAAATACTTTTTCATATCCCAGCTTAATGTGCATTTTTGTAGCCTGGTTCCCTGAAGTGTAAACATTCTGGTTCTGTGGTGCTATTAAAACACTGATGTGTTTGTTTGAGCATCACCACCAACCCAATGTAGGCTCAACATGGCTCAACTAGTGGCACCAGAACTGACCAATAGCAGACAAGGGAGAGTGTTCAGGAAACATGTTTGACAACAATCACTATTCTTGCAGGTCCCTATGATGACTAGTGGACAAGAAATGATCCTTCAGAAATTATTTAGTGCTCAAGAAACATTTTTGTGTAACCCATGACCCTACCATTCAAAAGTTTGGGGTAAGTACTTTATTTATTTATTAGAAATGCAAAGAGGATGCATTAAATTGGCAATGAAGACATTTCTAATATTACAACATATTTATAGATGTTGTTCTGTTGAACCTAGTAATCAAAGAATCATGAAAGTTGTGTCACGGTTTCCACAAAAATAATCAGCCAAAAATGTTTTTAACATCGGTAACATTGCTTTGCCATGACAGGGATAATTTACATTTTAAAATCTATGAAAATTATTTTACATTGTTATAATATTTCACAGTATTACTGTTTATACTGTTTTTTTTCTCTTCTTCATTTCAATTAAAAGGTGTAATGGAAACACACCTGACGAATGAATGCTAAGGACATCTCATTGGTATGTTTTTTGTGTATGTATTTGTGCATATGGTATTATCAGTGTATTTTAGTTTTGCTGTGCAGGAACATCCAGATGTGCTGCTCACCTGGTGTCTGTACACAGATGACAAAGCACGCACATTACAAACAAGAGCCGGAGATGAAACTAATATTGTGCCTCTATTCACTACAATAAAATAATCATTCCTAAAAACTCATCTCAATACCTGGGTTGCACAGACTCATTCTGCATGTTCAGCCAGACGCTATCTTTTTCACAGAAAAGGACTGTGGCTTTAGCAGAAAACATGTTTATGGCAGTAATTTACCATGTGGATACCTGTTGTTTTATAATAGTTGTTTTATAATAGCCATCTCTTTGTGATTGATTTAATTCACATGACTTGATTGATGATCACGTGTAGTGCATGCAAATTGAAATCTCCCACCATTCCTCATCTGCATTCCAAGTCATCATGGAATTACACGTCACATGTTAGTTTCACGCTAATTACTATATATCCGGTCATTATGCCATTACCATTAGGGAGTTAAGTGTAATTCCAGGTCCCTCTCACAGCCAGACCTTCACTGCAGCCAATGTAACCAAGGAAACCAGAACTGAGGTGGTGACTGGCTCATTTTAGATAATTAGTACAGAGCTCTGTGCATTGGTTCAAAGGAAGATCTTGCTCAAAACAACCCTCATATTCAGGCACAAAGGCACACATGCCCATCTGCACACGGACATTCAAAATTAATTTAAAGAGTATCCACATTTAAAAAAAATGGAAAAATCTTTGTAATTTTTTTTTTTAATCTAGTTAAAGGTAATTAATTTTTCTTCCACCTTGAATACATGTGTGATTATATCTTAACCATTATTTTCCAAAAGGTTTTTATTTTTCAAGGTAAAAGTATTTTTGTAAGCTTCATGAGTTATTAATTCATAAATATCATTACAGTTTTGTGCAGTAACACCAGATGACATTTTATAACCTTGAACTAACCTTTCTTTGTCATAAAAAAGGTCAGATTAATTGATATTTTAAGAGTCTTCAGGAACATGACACACAGTCTTGAGGGTTTGTATCTGATATCATCGATATCTGTGTGTGTGATTGTTCCACATGACTTGGTGGATAAATGTTTATTAGCAAAGCAGTTTTGTCTTTTCTTTGAATTAACAATAATGAAAAAAAGCCACATAAAATAATGAAATTATTTTTGAGTTGTTTGTATAATAGTATATTGTTATTTCTTATAGCTAATAATACAATTTATATATTTTATTATTGTTTTTAAGGAATAAAAGAAGATTATACCAAACTAATCATTAAGAATGTCATATATTTAAGAGGCTTTGTTCTTCATTATGTTATCAGGACAGTTTTTGTATTGAAATTCATTTGATTTAAGATTTGATGCCATTATTCACTTTAAATGAGTAGTTCACCCAAAAATGAAAATAAGGGTCCAAAAGCTGATAAAAACATCTCAATAATCCACAAGTAATTCACACAACTCCAGTTAATCAATTAACATCTTGTGAAGCAAAAAGAAAATAAATATGTTTGTAATAAATACATTGTTAAGGCATTTTAACTGTCGCTTCTGGACAAAATACAAGTCCACAATTCATAATAATGCTTCCTCCAGTTATCCTGTCTTATCAAAATCCACCAACATATTTGTTCAGAATTGTTTAGGACTGATTTCACCAGTTGCGGCTCGTCAGGGGAGGCAGGGGAGGCACAGCTTCCCCAAAATTTTGAGGTGAAAATGGGAGGAGTACGATTTAATGTTAATAAAATTCACAATTCATTTTAGTTAATGTCTCAGAATGTGTATTTTTTGTATCTTTCACAGTGTAATACCATAACTTGTTAATGAAGTTGGAAAGCGCCGCTTTTGTATCGCGAATGTGCCGAATCTGCTGATGAAATTACCACTAAGTGACAGAGAAGGGTAGGGGGAGGCCGGGGGAGAGCTGAGCTCTCGTGCCTCCATTGGTAAAAAAAAATTTGCCAATCAGCATCGAGTGTTCACTTTCAGTGCCGAGGAGTGTTGAGAAAAGAAACCTCGAAACCTATCATTACGTGAAATTAGTTTGAACATCTCCCGCTGCACTGATAACAAGTACTTATGAGTAGCTATATTGAATATTTGATCGCCAACAGATTTACCAAACTGTCATTCAAACAGTAACGTTATATATACAAATTAAAAATAAAGGGAGAACACTCCTAGCTGTATAGCTAACATTACAGCAGTTGACTCTTTTAACACAGACTTTTAAGAAGGGATGGATGTTTGCTTCAAGTGATAGGCCAGGTAAGTGACATTATATTATCTTGCTGTATGTGTGTCATTTTCTTTACGTTTTCTGACTAAAAGCAACCAAAAAGTCATTTTAAAGTGGTTAAGCAAATACTACTACTATTAAAAATAATAATCGGCAGGTATCCCCAGACCAATACAATTAGTGTGCCTCCTCTATTTTAAAACCCACGAGCCGCCACTGGTTTTCACTTGTAAACAGTGCAAGATCTGTGTATATTTCTCATCTCATTCAGACGAGACAACTTTTTCACTGGAGAAAGCAGTATTATGGACAGAGGACTTATATTTATCTGGAAGCAATGGGATTCTAAGTAAAAAAAAAAAAAATAAATGTTTTTTTGATGAATGATGGATTTGTTTATTACAAACACAGCTTTTGGATTCATAAGATGTTCATTGATGGATTGGTCAATTATTTGTGGATTATTGTGATGTTTTTATCAGCTGTTTGGACTCTCATTCTGATGGCATCCATTCAACTAGATCCATTGTTGAGCAAGTGATGTAATGCTACATTTCTCTAAATTTGTACCGATGAAGGAACAAACTCATCTACATCTTGGATGGCCTGAGGGTGAGTACATTATCAGCAAATTATTATTTTTGAGTGAACTATTCCTTTATTTCAGAAATGGAAAAACAGGCTCCTAGACAGGGTGTATTCAGTGTATGTATGCAAAATGGCTCTCAAATCTTCTCAGCTTGAGTAAATGATTGAAATAGATGCAGAAACAATGACAGCTCAATGCTCCAGGGCCGGGATGTACACAATTACTGCACATCGGCCCAGAGATTATAATGTACTGATTCCACTATAGCAGTTAAGCAGATATCATATGCCTGTCATAAAAGTTATGAGCCTGTGAAGCATATGAGATCAATGGGGCATGAAAGAGTGAACGAGAGAGAAAGATTAATCAAATGAGCATGTAGCCTCGTGTCTCTCTGAAGGTGGATCAGGACCGCTGTGTTCTTTCGTGGTGGGATGAGCATACAAATGTCCTTTCTCAATTTCAGATTGCTCCTCTTTTTGTTCAAAGCGAGACAGAAAATGTTTATTAGCATGTGGTTTTCATTAACATATTAGAATCTGCAAAAGCGAGCCAAGGAGTGATAAAGATACAGCTGAGGTCCTGATCATCTGAAAATGTCTTTTAACAGCACACGGTTTAATGTCTGAATCACTCCATTTATCTGACAAGCTGTCAGTCTGCGTGCTGTTTGACATGGAACGGTTGTTACATCTATGGCTTTAACTGCATTCCTTGCCAGTGTACAGAACCGACAGAGTAACTTCCTATACTGTGTATTAAATGTAAGTTAATTAATATTAACTTTTTGCTTACGATTCCTCTTTTAAAGATGCATTAAAGCAGTATCACTCTCACTTTATCAAGTGGTAATCGAAATCAATTTGTGAGAATTCCCCCAATTTTTTCATTTAATTTTTTTTTATGCAAAAAGTTCAAATGAGACCGTCTGAGACTTTCATAATTGTGGCAGTAAGCTGCAGTTGCATGTTGTTGCTGAAGGCAATTTAAAGGCAGGGTATGTGATTTGGTTCAAAAACATTTTTTTGTTATACTGGTTGAAAGTCTCTTCACATCCCAATAGCAATCCCTAAGTGGTCTAAATGTATTTATATGTATTTTTATCGTCTGTGGAAGGCGTAGGACATTAAAATGTTCGACCAATCAGATTATTCGGTCCAAACATTACGATACACTGTCCTACCTGCCTGTCAACGTATGTATTTGCATACCTCTGCGCACTCTGTTCGCGCAGACATGATATGTCATCCGCACATTCCATTACGCTATTGCAGACCGATCGAGAATGGAAGGCATTATTTTTGTAATATTATGCGCTTTGTACAGTAATGTTTTCTCACCGGTGAATGAGGTAATCTGACAGTATTGCATTATCGTGTCGCTGGTTAGTCGTGGTCTGCACCTCCCTCATGTGTTTTGAGTGAGGCTTGTCTTTGGAGAATGATTTCAGGGAGGTGGGATCTTATGCTTTCAAAACGTGCTTGCAATTCTACCCCTCTGAAATCGCCTACCCTACGTTTATTATTTAATTTAATATTTATATATTTCACAAAATACATTTAACCTTTGATTTGACATGAATGCCTTTTTAATACTAATGATACCCCACAAAAAAAGAGTAAGGATCCAATACTCACTGCATGTCATTTTACTTTTTTTGTTGTTTTCTCTCCTTCATTTTCATTTGTTTTTCGTTTCAATTCCAATTTAATTTGCAGTCTGTGTAGTCCTTGCAAATGCATTGGCAATACATTACTCCTTTTTTGATGCCAATAAAGCACATCTGAATTGAGAGAGAGAGAGAGAGAGAGAACATTAGGCTGGAGTGAAATTAACGTGATTTGTTTTAGCTTTCAAGAATAGCTGAAGCCCATTTGCTGGGCGTTCAATGAGTAAAATATTGAAAAACAAGTAGGAGACTAGCCCACATCAAAATAATGGGTCTACGGTATTTGAAGATGAGAGCGAGAACAAACAGTCTCATCTTTCCTTTCTTATTTTCCCAGCCCAAAGTAGACATTTGTCTTTTTTTTCGTATATCGTCTGATTTTCCCTCAAGGGCTTCTCTCTCTCTCTCTCATTCTCACTCTCCCTCCTTCTCACATTCTCTCTGGCGCGTGTGTGTTTGTGTATATATCTTCCTAAAGCCTTACACATGTGTTTTCTCTCCCTGCGTCAATCTACAGGGATGTGGCATGAATCCAGGACCGGCAAACAGAGAAGGGCAGTCTCCTGTGAGAGTTATGGGATAAACTAAAACAATTTGCTACATCTGTTGGATCTCCGATAGCCCACTCAGTGCCATGTCATTGTCATGGCTTTGGAGGGCTATATTTGTCTGGTGATTTACCATTTAGCTCGTCGTAAAAAGAAAATGGCTGACTCATGAGCCCGCATTCTCCACCATATGGAAACACTCTCAGACAGCCTGCTGTGCCCTCAAACTCCTACAAGACTTTCCTAGTTTTAATAAAGAAAAAGTCTGAGCTAAAGCCAAATTATTATGGCACGCTGCTTTCTCTGGGCTAGAGTCACTGTAGCTGGGGAGGTCTGGAGAGAGTTTTAAAAGCAGACTTTAGGAAATGGTTTCTTCTAAGAGCTCTTCGCAATGGAGCCTCAGCAAATTTGATTATGAGTGGTAAGGGTGTGAATGTGACACAACTGCATGTATCAGAGCGATTACATTTAATCTCTCGCTCGCTCCTTCACTCTCTCTCACATCCCTCGCTCTCTTCCTGTGAATATTTATTTGAAAGCATTTAAACTAATGGGGCTGACTTTTGCAGGTCAACAGGGATGAACAAAATTAAAACTTAATGCATCAAAAAGATGGAAAAGTTGGTAAGTCGCACATCCGAATGGAGGACAGTGAGATGTAGAGCCTGCAAGAATATCTTATTAATAAAATGTTAGTATTCAGGCAGTGTTTCAGGTAATCCTGGGTGACCAACACCCCGGGGCATTTTGCAGTCCTTGTACAGGACTTGGAAAGTGTTTGATGTGGTGTTAAAGAAATATTCCGGGTTCAGTACAAGTTAAGTTCAATTGACAGCATTCATGGCATACAGTAATGTTGATTATGACAAAAATTAGTTTAGACTTGTCCCTCCTTTTCTTAAGAAAAAGCTAAAATCTAGGATACGGTTAGACATTTATAATTAAATGCACAACCCACGTAAAGAAGATAATTCTGCAAATAACTGCAATTGCAGGTTTCAAACAGAGATGTCATCAAAGAGGCAAAACTTACTGACTGCAGCTTTAAGTTGATGATCAGTTGAAAGTCACATCATGAAAGTTTGTCACAAGTAGCTTTTCCACAAGCTGAGGTAAATACTAATACAGCAGGTGTCCTGTGCCATACAAAAATGACACTAACGTAATGTAATAAACATTAATTTAACGAAATTAATTTAAATACAAATAAACCCTAATTTACATATGGGTTTATTTATATGAAATATTATATGAAAAAATCTAAGAAGAAAGTAATTTGAATGAAAAACCATCAAAAGTGAGCTGTCAAAGAGTGGAAATCTCAATTTATGGTTTTTCACTGTAAATTCTAAGATGACGTTCTTTTTTTTCTTCCAAAAACTGTACATTTAACAGTATTTTACTGTAAAATTATATGAAATCATCAACTCTATGGCGGGGTGCTCCTAGGCTAGAGTTAACTTTGTGGTTTTTAAGTTGGGGGGAGTTTGTTTGTTTATTGGTGGTGCATAGGAGGTGGTGTTTACCATAAGGGGAAATTAATGTTACCAATTAACAAATTTGTCATAATCTATTCACCTTTTACCAGTTTCTTCTTCTGCTGAACACAAAATAAGTTTTGTGAATTTGAGAGATGAGTCAAATTACTTTTTGTGGCAAACATTATTCTGATACAAATGCTGTTGATTGAACTTTAAAAAAATGGTATCGAACCCAGATTATTCCTTTAAACATTCCCAAGTTCAGACATTCCCTGTGTCCCAGTGTTCATATCCATCCTAGATAGTATGTGAGATTAAAATAAGTGTGTCCCCAAGCATAGTATGTTGAAAAGAGTGTGCCAAAAGTCCCCGGTTGGTCTACTATTTCAGGTAGATTTTTGAAGTGTGGATCCGTGCACACTTTAATGGTTAATATTGCCCACAATCCATTTCGCTTTGGCGAAGGTTCCTGTTCAGAACTACAAACACGAATAAAAAGCGTAAAAAACTACAAACATGGCGGATGTGCCCAACCAACGGTTATGAGAGAGGTTTAGATAAAGCGCTTTGAGTTACTAATAATCAACATTTAACCTGGTAAAACATTTATTTAATGTTATCTGTGTTATATATCATCTGCAACAACAATGTGAAGTTTTATAAACATCCGTTTGGCCATTAACTTTTAAATGCATCGTTATGCAAAAAAATATGAGCAGAGTTCTCGGCATAAAGACCCACGGCTGGCAGATCAACATGCTACTTTATTTCTCTCCAATACGGTAGGAAGTTAAATTAAATTAAATGTAGAGGATGTTAACTGTGAAAAGATGATGAACTGGGGAAGTTTACAGTGACAGGGTGCGTGCAACTATGCAACAGAGCGGTCCAATAAAGAAGCAATTGTATGACGTGATAGTATGTCCCAAAACTAGCCTACTCATCTACTACACACTCAAAAGTGTACTTTTTCCACACCAAAAGAGTACATACTTTAAGGGCGTAGTATAAGTAGGCACATTGGGACACAGCATAACAAACAGGCCAAGACGCACCTGGAGCCAATCAGCAGACAGGAATGTGTTTGACAAAGCCCTCAATCGGTTTCTTATGCTCTCTTACCGCGTGCACTTTTGACCGAGTTTATCTGGGTGGGTTTTGAAAGCAGCCAGTCCATGTGAGGGGCTGTTTTTAAGTCTGATGTTTGTTCATGGTCCAAAATAACTCACTGTAACTGCAGAGGGTGGTTTTAATAAGGGCTGCATTCGATCCTGAGTTATCCCGGTCTCTCACCCACTCTCCTCATTTTCGTGCTTTCTGAGTATCTTATTCCATTCACCTGGTTGTATCTGCCTTCCAGATGTCCCCACAATCCCTTTCATCTCTGTGGGAACCCTTGTCAGGATGAAGTTATTTGTTTTAACATTTTCTGCCAGGGGAAAAAATCGTGGCATGATACTGCCCTACCTACTGGTCTACTGAGAACAAGATGAAAAATATAATTTCCTGGATTTGAACAGTGTGAACACATAGCAATGAAGTTTTCCCTCTGACTAGACCACATCACAGAACAAATAAGCACATGAGAACTTGTTTTAAAGGGATAGTTCAATCCAAAAACAAAAATGTTGTTATTATTTATTTGCCCTCATGCTGTTCCGAACCCGTATGAGTTTCTTTCTTATGTCAAACACAAAACGAGATGTTGGGCAGAATGTTCACGCTGCTTTTTTTAAGTACAATGAAAGTAATTGGTGACAAAGTTCAGTTAAGCTCCAAAAGTGAGCCATAATAATGTCATAAAAGAAATACAAATTAATACAAATTGAATTTCTGGCACATATTTCAATTTATTGTTGTAACTGCATACAAGACACAAAAGATATCTGGCATAATTTATATCAAACCAAGTGTTTGACATTTGAATTTAGGCAAATATTAATAAAAATGAAGAGCTACAGCATTAGCTTAATAAATAAAGTAATTTTTGCCTTGCACAAAGCTATCACATGGTTTTAGAGGATGTATTGACTACTTTTATGGTGGGTTTTGAACTTTTTGGAGTTTGACAGCCCCTGGTTTCATTGAATAGAGAAGAGCAGCATGAACATTCTGCTAAACTTCTCATTTTGTGTTCCACAGAAGAAAAAAGTAAAATGGGTTGGACAACATGAAAGTAAATAATGACAGAATTTTAAATCAAGTTACCTCTAATGGGCTTACATTTTGGAGCCAATGTATTTCCTTAATGCCACCGTTTCCTTTTATGAGACAAAAATGGAGAAGATACGGAGAATGTGGACTGGGAATAAACTGGATGGACTTTCAAGTCCTTCTGTTTCATCGCTCATGAAGGTGTTGGTTGACATTTACTTCCCAACTGGTACTCTGGCAGTGCTTTACTTTGGACTTGTTCTGTGTGTGTGTGTGTTTTGCTGTGAAACATCCATTTAGGCAATGTGTCAGTGCTGCCTGTCTGTGTTCCCTTTACCTTTACTCTAAGATAGCATCAGATGTAGGTCGTTCTCTTCTCTCTCTCTCTCTCTCTCTCTCTCTCTCCACCGCACACAATCATCAAAGTCATCTAAGAGCTGTGGAAATCTCTCGAGAGAACTTTTCATGCATGGTCCTGTCACTATTTAGAGCTGCAACTCACTAAATATACAAATCATCATCTAACTGATGGCAGACAGCATGAAATATTAAAGAGAGAGTGTGTGTATGTTGCAGCGTATGATACTAATTTGATACTTTAATGTAATCATTTAAAAGAGATGGCTTTGGTCTATTTAAAATTCTAAACTATGTCTTTGGAGGGCTGAAGAGTCTAATGAATATTTCAAGACTATTTTGATTTTCAGTGTTTTTCACTGTTTTCAACTAGGAGGAAGCTGGAACTGTAGAAAACTTTGGTGCTCTCTATACCGAATGAAAAGGACCAGAAGCTCTTATCTTCCCGCTCTTATAAAAATTTTTTCACAAACTCCTTCCTTTTGAAGTACCCTTCATATTCTCAAAAAGGTTTTATTGCATTTATTGCAACTCAGCTGATAAAGAAAATATGTGATTCTCTAAAATCTAAAGTTTAATTGTGTTATTGCCCATTTACATGTTTACATTGAGTGAAGATGTGAAGTTTTTTTATTTTATTTTATATATTTTTAATTGGTATGTCTTGAGATGTTTGACTATTTAAAAGCTCAGTTAAAAAATGGAATATATTAATGTAACATGATCCTGCTGATCATGATAGTTTGTTTTTATATTATTGTTAATACATATCAAAAATTTATAATATATATTCATATTATAGAGTAGTAGGTATAATTATCTATATATATAATATTATAAAACTCAGCTCAGAGTTATTCCATCTTATAAATAAGATTGTAGATGTTCTCTCTGCTCAACACCGCTCCATGCTGGCATCGCACAAAAGAGAGTTTGACCTTCCTTTGGTGAGATGGTTGAAGCGATAGTTTTGTGCTCTTCCTGACAATTCAGCAGGGGTTTCATACATAATGTATTCGATAGCATACACTGCAGCTGGCCATGGCTACAGTCTTTAATAAATATCTGTGACAACAGACAGACAGAGAGAAGAAGCATTATAACCAACAACAAGCTAATGTCTCCGTGCACTTTCATGAGGCTGTGAATGCATTATTCAGCTTTAGAATAGATGGCTTCCCACTGCATTTTTCATGCTCTTCTATTCTCTACCTGTTTTATTTTCTTCCTTGCACTTTCAAACACTTCTTTTTTATTCTCACTGACTCTGTATGTATGTGTGTGTGTGTGTTCTCAGTCAGTCTCGTCGAAGCCTGGAGGTGTGATCGTATGTGTATCACTGCGCAGATTCTGATGTCGTGTTTATTCGCAGGCGTTGCGTCTGTCTGAAGAGATGCAACTTCACACTGGGGCAAATAGAGGAAAAAAAACAGCACTTCAGAGATCTGAACTGAGACGACTTACAGGGCCTTAAGAAAAAAATCTGTGAAAAGAGAACAGAGCTCCCTGCCATTAAAAGTCTCTTTAGCAACAGATGCATGGATTTTCATAGAAAATATCTAGCGGCGTTATCTTATTTGGAGTGGAAAGATTTTCATATATCTCAAATTATCCTTGCGAGCAGTTCAAGGTTGGGTTTAAATCTAAATATTGAGGCAAATATGTAAAGGCAGCGTTTCTGTTTCTTAGCATGACATGAACATTTTCAGAGCATGATGACAGTCCCCTTTTTATTCAAGACAAGTTTTACCTCGTGTCTGATTTCTTAGAATTAACTCCTTGTACTCCTGGAGTTTTTTTACTATTGTATAAATAAACTACAAAATAAAACACCCTCTTTATCTACGTAGATATTATATATATATATTATATATATATATTATATATATATATTATATATATAATTGATCATTACTGGGTAGCCGTTAGGGAAAAATGCATGTTTTATTACTTTTTACCTAATAGTTACACCACATGACATTTTCATTCAATTTACGTGAGTCAGTAAAATGTAACTTTTCTTAAAATTAGGCAAAAGTTTTTTTCAAAACCGTAACCAACATCAATACAAAGAGTAAACTATAAAAAATTATATATAGTATATTTTGTGCTGCATGCAGAATATGTGACAACAACACGAACATAATCGGTATGATTGTTAGTTGTGAAACTGTTAATTATCAAATCAAAGCAAAATAAGAAATACAAAACACCACCTCTAATAAAATGGAATAAACTTGTTGAATTCTTTAAAATAAAACTGAAAAGGGACCTTGACAAAATAATTGGTAGCCATAAGTATGCAGCCTTTGACCAATGTAATACGCCTTTGATAGCCTCCTGTAACCATCCATTAACTTTCTGTGGTTGAATATAGACTAGCCTCACTTTTCTATTCATGCCCTCATCTTTTATACTGTATAATGTGTTTGGACTGTTAGATGACCTCTCATCCCAATATCAGGCTTAGTCCAAGAGTTTTGAGGCACTAGTTGAACATATTTTGCTCTAAAATAAAGTTTTTCTTTCATGTCTTCATATGAAATGCATTGGACTCTTAATTCTTTAGCTTGAATTAGTGTGTGAAGTACTGTAGCTGCACTTTACTGCAGCCAGTTTCCCCATCCTTTTAACTTGGTGAAATATAGTGGACGGGGGAAGGATATTTCTGTGATTTTGTTGTCGATTTTGTAATATTATCAAAAACTTGTTTCAAAAAGCCACATTTGTAATTACTCTGTTTTACCATAGTTTTTCATTAGTACAAAGAAGCATGTCTGTCTGTACTGCATCTAGAGCAGGTTTCATGCTTAGGTTCCAAAACTGGTTTTAGCAAGTTAAATATCATTAGAGTTACTAACCATTTAGCCGTTAAGTTCATTTGAAACATACTGCATGGATTACATCACAAGAACTAGAATCTGGCACTGTTCGTAAGGAATAAATGTTGTGAACAATTGAAAGCAAAGACATACATATACTAAATATGCTCTGCAAAGAGATCAGAGAATGTGAAGACTTCTAACGTTTACTTCAGTGGAAAACCTACCATCAGATGCAGATGGGTTTTTTTCCACCTCAGTACTGCGGTGACGCATATGTAGAATATTCTTCACATTAAACCTCCAAAACAAAAACATAAGGAATGAAATCACAATGTGTTTCACAAATGTAACAGGTGCAGTTTTACAGAGAGACATCGTCTCATCTCATATGTGATACTGAAAGTGACACAATGTGCTGCGGTGTTTCATGCAGTTACAGGAGAAAAACAGCTATTTTTATACATCTTAATGTAAATATTTATAGTTGGTACATTTGGCAGTTATGACAAAAAAAATAAAAGAACTTTGTACATCCTTCAAATGACTAAGCACATTACCCAAAATACTGTTCATATTTTGCTTTAATTGCATAAGGATGTGTTCCAAAGAAAGGCAGTTCTTACAAATAAAGCAGGTGCATGTTCTGTCGCTAGACTGAGTCTCACATTTCCAGGCCAGGTTTAAGAGCTTTTGTGTAAGTGCTGACAGTGAAGTAACACTTAAAAGAAAGAAAATGGTAATTTCTTTACACAGTAACACACACATACGTGTTAGGACAGATACACATCTATTTTATTTTCATTTGTGATGTTGTTGGAAATGGTTTTCACGTCTTTCTAAGTGCAGGGCTAGGTTTGAGTGCTTTGATTAAGGTTTGACAGTGTGGTATTCTTTTGATTATGGAGACAGCATAAAGGGGATTATTCTGCATCCAGGGATGAAAATTAACTGTCAACGTCCAATAGAAGCACTTTGAAAGGATTGCGCTGAAAAGTAGTCACTTCTATTTTCTTCCGTCTTATTAAAATAAAAGGGAGAGATGCTGAAGAGACTTTTGATTGCTTATTTATATATGGGCAAAATCAGCAAATTTTCTATTGACTGTAGCTCTGGACTGTACAATGAAAACAATGACAATGTGCTCATTATTTACTTATGATAAAGAAAATGAAAACCATTTTTAAAATCGTATTTACTACACATGGTTTAGTTTATGTGCCAAGTTTTGTGCCAAAAAAGTAATATCTGGATAAATGTTGGTTTCATATTTTATATCGTTTTGTAAAAATTACACAGTTTTTAAAACTGATATTTTTTCAAGAAATATTACAAGTAAAGGTAAAAGTTATATTTTACAAATAATGAATTATCACACATCCATCACAGTATTAAGACAATACGTTTTATGTTACAAGTTTTACACATTTGAGTAAATATTTAAATGAGGCATTAACTAATTAAAAATCCAATTTGGAAAAAAAATAAAAATAAAAATAACCGAACATTGGATAAAGCTAGGTTAAAAATTCCAAAAGTTCATTTTCTTACTATATTAGAGCTAAAGGTTTTGAAGATCTTTTTAAATCATTTCATAAATCCAGAAATACTTTCAACAGTCAGAAAAGTCTTAAGTCTTTATATAAATACATTTTTAACAGTTGCACCACATGACATTTTACAACCTGAACTAACATTGCCTTGTCATTAAAAGTCAAATGATCTGATATTTTAAAGGCCACATATTGTACACCTTTCTGGAGTTTTATTTTAGCTTTTGATGTCCTTAAGAATATATATTTGCGGTATAAGTACCAAAAATCATCTCAATATATTTTTACAGCTCCTCTCTCAGGAGCTCTGCTGAGAACAGGTCGATTTTGGCCTGTCTAATTAATAACCATGAGCCTCTCTTCTGATTGGCCTGTTGTTTTCTGAGTGACGCACGGCCAAGCCAACCACAGGTAACGTCTCGGTTACGTATGTAACCCTCGTTCCCTGAAGGAGGGAACGGAGACGTCACGTCGGATGACCGACGAATTGGGATCTCGCTTAGAGTGAAGTTACACTTCGAGTGTAAACTAAACGAGCCAATGCATTTTGGCATGCGATTATTGCATCCAGCTGCCGCTGATCACAGCGTGAGTATAAGTAGGCAGCAGGTGCAGCGCATATTCAGGTTTTCGCTGAGGAGCCGAGCCGGTGACCCGGCCGCTCAGCGGTGGTACAGAAGCTATGGCGACGGGACATGACGTCTCCTTTCCCTCCTTCGGGGAACGAGGGTTACATACGTAACCGAGACGTTTCCATTAGTCGGTCACTCCGACGTCCCGTCGGAGGACCGACGAATTGGGATCCTACCAAAAGGCCACAGCTACTGCCCCTTCCAGTGTCCTGTGGAAGCCACCTGCACCCCTATTTTTGGCGTAGGCCAGGGCTTCACAAGAGGACAAGCTACTGCTACTATGGCACTACCCAAAGAGTAAGACTGTATGACACTGGGAAAACGTACCCGTTCCACTCGGACCAGGGACGTCACGGAAGCTCGAACCTTCCCGAAGGAGGTTCGGAGCAATACACATAGGACATCCCTTAGGTGCATATGGAAGAATGGAGGTGATTGAACCCTCTTGGAATGGCAGAAGTCTGCCGGGGAAACACGGGCTCAAGGCTATACCGTGGACTTTACACATATGAGATCCACTTAGGTCTTACATATGGAACCCAGCCTTCTACCGGTTCTCGAGGATTCAACGAGAGAAGGCCTGGCGCCGGACGCTCCGCCAAGTCTGCTGCCGAGGGGACGGAGGAACTCAACAGGGTCTGCTGTATGGACTCTCTGGAGTGGTTTTGCAAGCCGACCCGAAGCCGGGGCCTCTCAGTGCTTCTACCCGTTTGAGGTGAGAACACAGGAGGATACCGGCTCCACACGAAGGCTATAGAATCTAGCGAATGTGTTAGGGGTCGCCCAGCCCGCAGCCCTACAGATATCTGTCAGCGAGGCGCCACGAGCCAGCGCCCAGGAGGATGCAACACCTCTAGTTGAGTGAGCTCACAGCCTGAGCGGGCAGGGCACACCCTGTGCCTGATAAGCCAGGGTGAGGGCATCCACTATCCAGTGGGCCATCCTCTGCTTGAGACGGCATTCCCCTTCTGCCGGACTCCGTAACTGACAAAGAGCTGGTCTGAGGTCCTAAAACTTTGTGTACGGTCTACATACCATCTCAAGGCTCAGACGGGACAAAGCAAAGCCAGGGCTGGGTCTGCCTCCTCAGAGGGCAGCGCTTGGAAGTTCACCACCTGATCCCTAAAGGGAGTAGCGGGAACCTTGGGCACGTAGCCGGGCCGGGGCCTCAGGAATACCTGGGAGTCAGCCGGCCCAAACTATAGAAACGAATCGTCGACCGAAAATGCGTGCAGGCCCCCTACCCTCTTGATAGAGGCCAATGCCAGCAGGAGCAATGTCTTCATTGAGAGAAACTTCAGCTCCACTGCCTGTAAAGGCTCAAATGGGGCCTGCTGAAGTGCCGTAAGCACCCGACTCAGGTCCCAAGAGGGTATAGAGGGGGGCCGTGGAGGATTTAATCTTCTCGCCCCCCCTAAGGAACCTGACGATCAAGTCATGCTCCCCCAACGACCTCCCTTCTAAGGGGTCGTGGTTCACAGCTATCGCAGCGACATAAACTTTAAGGGTGGAGGGAGACAGCCTTCGCTCCAGCCCTTGCTGCAAAAAGGACAGCACAACTACGACGGGCATCTTCGGGGGTCTTCTCGGCGAGAAAAACACCACTCAACGAACAGGTTCCACTTCAAAGCGTAGGCGCGTCTCGTAGACGGCGCTCTCGCTGAAGTGATGGTGTCAACTACCCCTTGGGGTAGGGCACCTAGAACCTCCGCGTCCCGTCCAGGGACCAGACATGAAGTTCCAGAGGTCTGGACGTGGGTGCCAAAGGGTGCCCAGTCTCTGAGTCAGTAAATCCTTTCTCAGAGGAATCGGCCAGGGAAGGGCTGTCGCGAGGAGCATTAGTTCCAGGAACCAGGTCCAGGTAGGCCAATAGGGTGCCACCAGCAGGACCTGCTCCTCGTCCTCCCTGACTTTGCACAGGAACTGTGCCAGAAGGCTCACTGGGGGACACGCATACTTGCGAAGGCCCCGCGGCAAGCTCTGTGCCAGTGCGTCCATGCTGAGTGTTCCCTCACCAGGGAAAAGAACAACTGGCAGTGAAAGGTTTCTGGAGAGGCAAACAGGTCTACATGAGCGGCTCCGAAAACGTCTCCAAATCAGCTGGACCGTCAGGGGATGGAGTCGCCATTCTCCCGGGAGCAGGCAGCTCGGGACAAGCTCGTCGGCTGCACGGTTGAGCTCGCCTGGGATGTGAATGGCGCGAAGCGACCTTAGATGCTTCTTACTCCAGAGGAGGAGGTGGCGGGCGAGTTGCGACAAGCGACGGGAGCGCAGACCACCTTGTCGGTTGATGTACGCAACGGCCGCTGTATTGTCCGTGCGGACCAGTACAAGCTTGCCTCGTAAGCGCCCTTTGAGAAGGCTCAGGGGCAAGGCGCACTGCCAGCAACTCTAGGCAATTGATGTGCCAGGGCAGTTGGGGGCCCGTCCAAACCCCGACACTGCAAGCCCGTCGAACGTGGCCCCCCAGCTGGTTGCGGCATCCGTGCAAACCACAGCATGCCGGGAGACCTACTCTAGGGGCACTCCTGCCCGGAGGAACGCAAGGTCTGACCACGGGGTGAAGGTTTGGCGGCAGGCCGGTGTAACTTGGACCCGGAAGGTGCCGCGTTGCCACGCCCACCTCGGGACTCGGCCGTGGAGCCAGTGCTGCAGCGGTCTCATAAGGAGCAGCCCCAGCGGCGTGACTGCCACAGCAGCTGCCATATGCCCCAGGAGCCTCTGAAACAGTTTCAGTGGGACCGCCGTCCTGCTCTTGAACGTATTCAGGCAGTTCAACACCGACTGAGCACGTTTCTGCTTGAGGCGTGCTGTCTGTTCGACCGAGTACAACTCCATACCGAGAAAAGAGATCATCTGCGTTGGGGTGAGTTTGCTCTTTTCCCAGTTGACCCTAAGGCCCAACAGGCTGAGGTGTGAGAGCACCAAATCCCTTTGTTCGCACAACTGATCCTGAGACTGGGCGTTTAGCCAATCGTCGAGGTAGTTGAGGATTCGAATGCCCCGCTCTCTCATGGGAACAAGGGCTGCCTCCGTAACTTTCGTGAAGACACGGGGCGACAGGGACAGCCCGAAGGGCAGGACCTTGTACTGGTATGCCCGCCCCTCGAACGCAAACCGCAGGAATGGCCTGTGGCGCGGAAGGATCGACACATGAAAGTAAGCGTCCGTCAGGTCGATCGCTGCGAACCAGTCTTGGGGACGGATAGACCTGAAGATGCATTTCTGCGGTTTTTGTTTTTGGTGTGAGCATCTTGAACGGGAGCCGTTGAAGGGCCCGGTTCACGACGCGCAGGTCCAAGATAGGTCTCAACCCACCGCCTTTCTTGGGTACAATGAAGTAAGGGCTGTAAAACCCCGACCTCATATCGGCTGGAGGGGCCGGCTCTATCGCGTCCTTCGCCAGTAGGACTGCGATCTCCGCACACGCAAGACAGGGGCATCTGCTGCTTCACTGAAGTAAAGTGGACGCCCCTAAACTTGGGAGGGCGCCGGGCGAACTGAATCGTTTATAGCCGAGCCTGAATGGTTCGAAGGAGCCATCGAGACGGGCTGGGTATCTCTAGCCAGGCTCCCAGACGCCGCGAAAGTGGCATCAACGGAACTACAGGCGAACCCGCAGTGGGGCAGCGGAACGGACGCGGGACAGGGCCGGGCGTCCTTTGCCGGTCCGATACGAGGGGTCTGGGTGGGTGCAACACTGACCTGCGTTTGAGCAGAGGGTGTGTGGGTAGTCCGTTGCTTCGTCCTCCCGATCCTTCCACTTCTGCTCACTGGCGAGAGAGGAGGGTGCGTGTGATACGGCTCTGGAAAGTCCACAGCCCCCGTCAACTCAGGGGACCCAGAGAAAGAAGAAATTGCTCTTTGTCGAGAATTTGGGTACCACTGACCGAGAGGTCAGTGGCGGAAAAAACCCAAAAAGATTCTCCACCCGGCCCTCCTCCGGGGCTTTGAGGAGTGGCGCGTTCCCCATCCCCGCAAGAGCAACCTACCTCATCTCTGGGTCGCCGTCTAGGGACCTTGCACCTTAGCTTACCACCAGGGTTTGGAGGGGGGCCTGGAGGGCGGGAGGCTGGACTGCGGCCGGTCCTAACGCGGGGGTCTTTGCTGCTGGCGGAAGATGCTCGGGGGGGAGCGGGGGGGCGGCGGCAGTGGGGCCGCCCTCGGGGACGGAGCCGGCTGAGGCGCTGCCGACGGAGGCCGGGGCAGCAGCTGCACGCTGGGGCAGGATGTACCTTATGGCCTCAGTCTGCTTTTGGGCGGCGTAGAACTGCTGGGCAAAGTTCTCCACCATGTCGCCGAAAAGGCCGGTCTGGGACACGGGGGCGTTCAGGAATCTTGTCTTGTCCGCCTCGCGCCTGTCGGCCAGACACAGCCAGAGATGGAGCTCCTGAACCACCATAGGGGACATCGCACGACCCAGAGACCGCTCCTTAACCTTCGTCGCTCGTGGTGCGAGGTCCACCGCGGTGCGGAGTTCTCTGCGAACTTCCAGGTCGTGACCACCCTCGTGCAAGTCACTCAGTGCCTTGGCCTGGTGCACTTGCAATAACGCGAAGCGTGTAAGGCGGACGCAGCTTCTCCACAGGCCGTCTAGGCAGTATCGATCAAGGCCGATGAGTGCCTACAGGCCCGGGAGGGGGGCAGAGCAACGGTTGTGCCCAGCCAAAAGTGGTAGCGGCACCATGGACACAATTGCAATCGCCACCGAACCGCCACCTGGGGACTCCGTTATACACCCGCGCTGGACCCCCGCGAAGGGTGGTGAGGGGGAGAGCACTGGGCCGGTTTCTGGCGTAAAGGTGCCGTCAATGCCAGCGATCTCATATTGCACCTCGGGAGACAAGAAAGGCACTGAGCGGGGCCCTGAGAAACAGCGCGCGCCACCCGAAGGAAACCAATCGCACTATCCCCCTCCAACCGCGAGGGTTCGGGAAGCGGTGGATTGTTCCCGCGAGCCTGACACTTCGGCGGCCGGGAAAGCATTAGCCATCATTTCCGTCCGTCTCGGCACGTGACCGGGCACAGGAGGGCGGCAGCGCTGCCGAATCTTCCTCTCCAGAAAGCTCAGGCTCACCCTCCGATGCTGCAATCGAAATCCGATCGCCGGGGGGAGCCTCAGAAGAAACAGGTGGTACCCCCCGGAAGGGTCCAGCCTGCTCTACTGAAAGCTCCGCTGGCTTCGCAGTGCCGGCGGGTTCGGGCATCCCCAGAGGGGAATTCCTCACCGTGACCGTAAGACCAGTCCGCCCACTGCTAGAAAAAGGACGCCCCCGGCTGCCACAAGAGGGAACCCCAGATCTAGGCAGTGACACAGGCACTCCGCCCCCTTGCAGGTAACAAAGTCTGGTCCGCAACTCTGAGATGGTCATACACCCTTTGCAATGGAAGCATGAGCCATCCACGAAAGCCACCACAGCGTGCTTCATGCCCAGGCACGAGAAGCAGCGATCGTGACCATCACCCAGCGACAGGTAACGACCGCACCCAGAAACACACAGATGGTAAGACATCTTTAAAAAGACGCGTCTTTAAAAAGACGTTCCACCCGTGAAGCTCTTTTAGTATGGATTTTGCTCTTTTAGTGTGCCGAAGCGCACAGGGGAGATGGCCGTCTGCAACAAACACAGGGTTAGTGCAGCCTGCCGTGTGCAGCCCACTCAACACGGGAAACCACCGCCGCTGAAGCGCCGTACCACCAGCACGAGGGCCCACCGAAGAGCGTGCTTGACTGTAGTTTGTCACTACTGCAGAAGGTCAGGAGCAGAATGATAAAACCGCTCGGCTCCGAAGCGAAAAGCCTGGATATGCGCTGCATCTGCTGCCTACTTTTTTCTCACGCTGTGATCAGCAGCAGCTGGGTGCAATAATCACATGCCAATGTGCATTGGCTCGTTTAGTTTACACTCGAAGTAGATTGGTCCCTCTAAGCGAGATCCCAATTCGTCGGTCCTCCGACGTGACGTCGAGAGTGACCGACTGAGAGGGAACTAGGGTCAGCCAACGTCACAGCGCTAGCTGGAGGCAGCAAAACAAAGGGGAAACTGGAGGCGGCCCATTCAAACCAGCGCAGATTTGGCTACATAAGGAGCTTAAAATATCATCTTGTTGTGATGTTGGGTGCTAGAATCGACGTAATACAGCCTCAAATAGAAATTTGATCGCATATCTGCTACCAATGCCAGACAAAAAACAGACGACAGCTGTGGTTAAACAAGATAAAACGAGCAGACTGGACAGAAACGATCGTCAAAAATGCTTGCGTTTGCAGAGCACACTTCTTATCAGAAAAGGTTAAATAAAGTATTGTCTTTTGTTGTTATGGGCGCGTGTACAGATTTCTTGCCATATGTCAATGTTTCTTGCATCTCACGACTATCGTGAATGAAATAGATGTTGTCTGGGGGTTTGACAAAAGGAGAGTGGGACGGTGGGCGGTGCTCGGGGCGGTGACTGAATAGTTCTGACGTCAACTTTTTACGGAAGTCACGATGGTTCGCGAAAAATCACAGCTACTTTATGCAGGCGGTGTGCATTTTACTGTGGACTGATTGTTTTGAAACTTATATGGTAGTTAAATAGCCCCTAGACCTCAGTTATCGTGAAAAAAGCCAGGAAATTTCAGTTTTGACAATATGGCCTTTAAGAGAGTTGTTGAGAGGATAGGGTTCCTCTCTATGATATTTCTCCATATTTCTGCATATTGGTCATACCACATGACTGATTTATATGACTTTTTTTCAAATATGAGTAAGCAGTGAAGTAGTTTTGTTACCTCTTTTTTTGGCACAAAACTGCTTTTCAAGACTTTTAAAGAGATACAATGTGTTTGTATATAATTTACAAATGAAGGTGAATTTAAAATTAAAAACATTCTCATAATAGAAGATTATTCAGGTTCCTACAGTGGTTGGCAACTTTTTATTTTTTAAATCAAATTATTGTTGACTTAAATATGGAGGTAGAATTGTTGCATTATTCGAAATAAATGATCCACAAATAAATCTCAGAGTTTCACAAACATTAATTAAATTTACAAATCAATAAAATGAGATTTGCAAATAAAAAACATATTCACAAATACATTTTTATGTCACAAACACAACTTTGCCTGCCATTCATCCTGTACATTTGTAGATCGCTGCACACATTTGTGGATCGCTCGCTGTGCATTTGTGGATTTTGAAATATTTATAGCGTCAAGAAGCTGACAATCCACAAATGCATGGACTCCACCCACCGTTTTCCAGTTTTTCAGTGAAGCAGTTTGGATGAGATGGATATGGATATGAGCAGCTATGTGGATCTAACAATGTATATAGTATTATAAATAATATTTTCAAACATTAATTCAAAATATTACAAAGTTATTGCCATTGTTTGGGGAGGAAAAATATAGGTGGGTTCTTTTTTAAATGTGGTTCAGGTGTGTTGAAAATAAATGGATATAAATGTAAGACAATATATATTTATTGGTTAAAACACTTGAACACACACACACACACACACAAAAAAATACATAAATAAATATTTCATATGAATCAGACTTACTAGTTTTGTTTGTAAAAGTTACTTAACAGCATCCAAAGTAGGTTTTTATTTACATTGTCCACTTGCAAAACTCCAATATTACATGCTGCAGTGATGCTGAGACAGGTACCCAGATGGTCATTTTGTCCCATAATTGATATTATACAGTGGAGCATATATATTTTTGATCCCCTGCTGATTTTGTAAGTTTGCCCACTTACAAAGAAATGAAGGGTCTGTAATTTTTATGGTAGGGTTATTTTAACGGATAGAGACTATCAACCAAAAAATCCAGAAAAAAACACATTATATAAAGGTTGGAAATTGATTTGCATTTCAGTGAGTGAAATAAGTATTATTTATTCGGTCTATGTAGGCTATTTGAAACATTTGAATGGACTGATAAAGGTAGCTGTAAAGTATTTTGTTGAAATACAATGTCGTTTTGACCATAATAATGTACCAAATCTAACCTGTAAAAATATTACAGTAGTATAGAAAAATACTATACATACATTTATTGGTGAACTCTGTGACGCCAAACAACTTCCCTGTACAAAGGATCAAGGGAGCCCGAAGTGTCCATCACTTCATTCAAAGGGCCCTTTGAAGTGTCCAGTTTTGAGCACTTCGGTTTGGAGCGACCCTTCAATATGGCGGCCATGATTGTTTGTGCCCTTCGGAGGGCGATATATCTCGTTTGGAATGCACCGTTGAAATAAATGAATGAATGATGGCAGGCAAAGTTGTGTTTGTGACATAAAAATGTATTTGCCAATATGTTTTTTATTGCAAATCTATTATTTATTTGTGAATGTAATTAATGTTTGTGAAACTCTTAGATTGATTTGTGGATTTGTCAATATGTTTAATTTTTTTTTTTTATCTCGTTACATTTATTTGTGAATCATAATCCATTTATTTGGAATAATGCAATTCTACCCCTATACTTAAACGACACTTTAATCATATCAGGATGTCTGTTTTGCAAGCATCAGTTACACAGACCCTGTCATGCAGTTCTTAGCGTGTCTTTACCTGTAGTGTGCATGATGAACGCACTCAAAATGTCCTGTGTGTGTCTGACACTGTGTGCGATCTCACATGCCCGAGATCTATCTCATCACGGCTGTATTCTTCTTGAAACTTGGAAAAGTAAATAGTGTGATATATCAGTTTCACATCTGTTGGCATGAGGATTCCACTCTCACCGGTGAATCACAGCTTGCTTGGAACTCACTGCATGTAAATGAGACTTCACAATGCCGCTTACCAGGAGAAAGCTGTCAGCCATGATTACCGATCACCTTGAAATGATAATTATCTTCCGTTTGCTGGGTGTTATCTGTAAGCAAGATAGACAGGTCAGGGCTTAGAATGGATGTTCAGGACTTCTCTCCTTCTTTAATATTTACCTGGTCATTAAAGTTAGCTGGAGAGAATCGTAACACTTTTCTTTGATTTAGTTGGTTATTATGCATGACACTGATTAAAAGGGACCATCAATCTTGACTGATTTTTTAGATGCCATTGCAAAGTTTCATAGTGACAAGAAACGCTCTTTGATCCATCTGATTAAGGGATGCTGCTCTGTTCCTAAACCTAGTGAGATGACTATGTAGGCAGCGGTTTAAGGCATCATGCATTTCTCAAAAGATAAGCAACTTAACTAAGATAACTTAAAGGCATAGTTTACCCGAAAATAAAAACTCTATCATCTATCATCATAAGACTTTCTTTGTTCTGCGGAACATTTAAACAATTTATTTTGAACAATTTTAAAGAAAATTGTGGCCATATAAACATCATCTTTTACTGTATATTCCACAGTTTTATAATGACTTGAGGATGAGTAAATTATTATTTGTATTGTATGTATGTATGTATGTATGTATGTAGGTATGTATGTAGGTATGGTATGTATGTATGGTGTGTAGGTATATATGTATGTATGTATAGTATATATGTATTTTTTTTTTATTAATTATCCCTATTTGATTATTTTTAATCACTGAAGAAGACGGATGCAATTTTCATGTTTAAGTGTACAAACATTGCTTTTTAATTAGTTTTATTTCTGCTCCTTGTCTCAATAATAAATCATTCATTAATTATTATTAATTATGCATGCTAATTATATTCATGCAAAGTTGTTTTGCCATTTAAATGCTCACAGATGTATGCATTTTGAGCAGTTTTGGGTTATATCACTTACATTTACATTTATGCATTTTGTGAATGCATCACTTGATTAATGGCTGTAATAGAAGAAGTTATCATTAACTTTTAGTTTATGCAAACAATGCATCAAAAGAGTAAGTTGAATACTCTTCTTTGTGATTTTATAGGCATTGTTGCACATTGTTCTATAGAGACCCACCAAACTGTGGTTCTTTAACCTGATATTGAAGACTTCACCATCTAAGTAGAAAAGAGTGAATATCGGTCTATAAAATATCAGTCAAAGCAATTGTTGGTCTACCTTTACTTTCAATCTTTTGGCCAAAATGTAAGGCAGCATTAAATAAATAATATGGTCACATTCACCATTGCTCTGTAAAAATTTGCGAGCGATATTTATGCTTCAAAACATGTTTTGCATGATGGCAAAAAAGTTCCCCGTTTTGCTCATTTTCAAGTTGGTCAGTTGAATTTACCACTCTGACCAACAGAAAGCTGCTTGGTTGAAAGTGAATTCTGTGTTGTTGTTTTTTGCCCTTATATATTATATTATATATATATATATATATATCTATATAATATGAGCCTACTCAGCAACTAAGCAATATACTGAAGTCAAACTATTGAAATCAGTTGTAAGATATATCTACCTTGCAAAGTACTATTTGTGTGGCACATTTAGTTGCTCCTTTTGCACAGTAGAGCATTACAAATCAGTCATCTGAGGTCATGATGGTTAAGATGCTGCCTTAGAAGGCAGCTCCCTATGTAGGCAGTGAGACAACTTACAAGGTTATGCAAAAGCACCAGATAAATTAAAAGAGGTTGCCTTGTTCTGATTCTAATTATTGAATGCAAAACTAAAGGTCTTAAGTCTTCATCTGAGACTTCTAATTGTAGAGATATGAAGTGAAGTTCTTCAGACAGCTGCGTGTTTCTGTTTGTATCCTATATGAACTACACACAGAGATAAACTCATTTTCTCTTCCACCGACTAAACACATGCCTAGATGTTCTCTCTCGACACACACACAGGACATGATGAGTGTGTCAGCTAATGCTTTTGTTTCAGATGAGAGCTGTAATGAAATGTGACAGGCTGTGTGTGGGGGGATGTGTCGATGGCTAATTGCAGGGCTTGTTTAGTGAATAGGCTCATTGATAGACATCCGCAGGTCTGCATAATGTCATGTAAATGGGGCATGATGGTAACCTCGTTTAACCATCTCCGCTCATCTGCAGGGTCTCTATCCCCGATCTGTCCCCCTTCTCTCCCTCTCTCAGTGCTGCAAGGCCATATGATTTAATTCAGATGCTGAATGTCAGAGAGCTTCTGAATCCAGTTCTCTAATTGCTGATTAGTGGTGAGAGGTCTAGGAGTTTACAGAGTGAGCTAAAATTTGTGAACGGGTTGGCAAATCTTTTAGGAACAGCTCGGTTTTGTGAGAGTGTTGTCGCTTTTGTTTTCTACTGTAAGTAATAGAATCAGAATCAGAATCAGAATGAGCTTTATTGCCCAGGTATGTTTTCACATATGAGGTATTTGTTTTCATGACAGAAGCTTTCCGCAGTGCAACAGAATGACAGCGACAGAACAAAAACGCATGCCTTGGTTAACACAGTTAAATTGTAGAGGATATTTGAAATGGTTGTTGCTGCATGAATCACAATTCAGAGTATTCACACTGTATCGGAGGACAGTGCGCTCTCGCTGGAAGCTGTTTGTTATCGCTCAAGTACCTGTGATGCTGTAGGGCATAAGTGAAGATAAGGGCTGGTGTTTTTAATCAAAATACTTTATTGACGCTGATCTTGACTGTGGTGTCATTCACATCAAGTCTTTCAAGACATGTCTCAAATAAGTTTTGTTAATAATTCTGCTGTATGTGCTGCAGGTTAGTTTTAAAATTCTTTGTTGCGGGACAATTCATTTAATATATTTTATTATGATATATAGTATAGCAATGTACTTATATATAAAAAAGTTTGAGGTCACTAAGTTATTTTTTGAAAGAACTGAATACTTTTATTAAGCAAGGATGCATTTAATGTTTATGTAATTCTATCCATCAGATAATCCATAATATTATGTAAATAGATAGATAGACAGACAGACAGACAGACAGACAGTGCTGGGTAGTAACTGATTACATGTAAACTGGATTAAGTAAAATTCCAAAAAAATTAAGTACTTGTGATTATATTGTTACATTTTAAAATACTTATAATCAGACTATATTTTTTTATTGATTAAGTGATTACACATTATTCACACAAGCCTTTGTCTTTGGAAGGATTTTGTCTTTCAGACACATTAAAAGTTGAACCTCTTTCATCTAATATATTTACTTGAATTAGAGATTTTAAGGTAATAAGTCAATAACACATTTGCATGTCCATGGTTTTCTGACAGTGGCTAATAGTCACATGACACACAGGTAAACATAAAATATTTCAGCTTTTTTTAGTATTTTTTTTTATATATGTTTATATATATATATATGTTATTCTTCTCACCTTTTCCACAAGATCTAGGAAGACTGTACTTAAGTGAGTTCTTGTAAAATCCCAACTTCACCACAATTTGCTGTTAAACATTTGGTGTTTATAATGATTACCTGTCATGTTGCAGCTAATGGCAGAGGGTGAAATGTGGTAGCGAAATGAATGCGTACTAAAGTTTGTTTACATTGGCTCAAAAATATTTCAGTGATTTGGACATACACCTCCTTCTTTGACCTATTTCATCAATCACCAGGATGCCGCAGGGTTTTATTGAATTTCTGTTTTCTTAGAATGCATCCACAACATCCAGCATGGATGTATATAGACAGCTACCATTTTAAAATTTCACTTTAGTACTGTATTCAAAACTTATTATTTTTTCCCCCTCAAACATTTCAGCAATTTTCAGTTCAATTCCATTTAAAGTAACAGCCTTTAATAATACAGTTAATAAAAACTTCCAATTTTCATCTGTTCGTATTCATTTTAATACATCTATGATTTAATCCAGTGATCTTAAATGGATAGTTCACTCAAAAATGTAAATGTCAGTATTTACTATTTATTATTCCAAACCTGTAAGTAAACTGCATAACACAAAAGAAGATATTTTGAAGAATGTTCATAAAAAAAAAACTGTTTTGGTGACCATTGACTTATATGGACAAATGTTTTTTTTTTTTCCTTTTATTGATTGGTAAATAAATCATTTAATTATAGATATTGATTCTTTTGTATATAGATTTGACACTTTTGTGTATTTCCAAAATATCATCAAAACTCATCTACATTCATCTAAATTGTTTACCTTATATGTTCAAAATGTGCATGAGCATTTGTAGTCTGTCAACATAGTTCAGGATAGACCACCAGGGAGAGGAACCAATCAATTGCTGTGCCTCATCAGAGAGGTCAAAGAGGTGGGCATGAGCCCTGTCAAACAAGCAGGCATGGGTCCCATCAGAGTGCTGGGCATCAGAGAGAGGGAGGCAGAGGGCAGGGAGCTGTTGTCAGATGAATTCCAGGCTATCGTTACAGCGTTCCATCTGATAAACAGAAGCCATACAATGGCAGACAAAACCAAATATACTGAAGCAATTAAAAAGCTGTAGGAAAAGCAGTGCTCACAATGAATAATTTGTTTAATTGTCTGAAAATGGTCTACTCTTGCCCATTAGTTTCAGCTGTACAGTACATCATTAACGTTTCACACGTTTATTGGTCTTTTTGCAACTCAGTGAGATAAAAAAAAATTTGGTTAGCTCGATGAATCTGAGTTGTCCCCTTTTGCATGTTTTTAAAACCCAAAACCCTAAAGTAAGTCCCACCTTCTAAATAAAAGTGCTAATCATAGTCATTGCTTGGCTTTTCTGGCAGTGCATATATTTACGAAGACTCCAGTTTAATTATCACATATTGCAATATAGAATTTATTCCGATTTATTGTGCAGCCCTAAGGTGCAGAAGTTTCACAACACCAACCACTTTATGGCAGTCTCTATGGTAATTTCTCTTTAATAACAATCACAAAAAAAATTAATGGTTTGATTTTTATTCTATGCAGATGCCCTGCCCATCAAAATCACCCCATTCAGAAATGGTCAATTATTTTCAGAAATAACTATTCAAGTCATTTGTTTTGTATTTTTGTCCCCAAATGACAATATATATCACAGAAAAACAAAATGTTGCAGTATAAGTCCGCCCCCTCCCCCATTTCTTGCACCTCTGCTGCACATGCACATTTTTTAAAATCATAATCACAATAAAAATAAATGGTTTGCACTCAAAAAAAGGCTTATTTTCTGTGTAGATTCACCACCCATCAAAATCATCCAGTCATTCTAGAATTATCAACTATTTTTAAATATAGCTGTTTAAGTCAAATATAGTTATATAGGCTACCATTTTTTTCTTTACTAATTTGAAATATGTCATTTAAATATGAGTTAAGAAAGCTGTTTTTCTGAATTAGAAGCTGTACTTGAGTAACTAAAAATAGCTGCCTGAGCATGTTTCGAAGATGACCACTAGTTTAGCTGACTTCCCTTGAAGGGACTTCACTTTTATTATTAGTTAGTAAGTAATTATGGCTGAAATGTTGGCACTATGGGCCATTAGCGCGCTATGCTCATGATGGAATGGCATCGAAGCGTTCGTGGAGCGAGAAAGAGCACAGATGCAAAGGCTCCTCGCTTCTGGCAAAATCACACATACTCTGCTCCCAAACAGCTTGTTTGTTCTCTTCCGGATCATTCTAGTCAGACAGTAAATATTTGTTCTTGTTTATTTAGTCGAGAGTTTAATGTAAATGTCAATTTATTATTGTGTCTGTGATTCAGTAGTCAGACAGCAGGGTGAAATAGGGCCGCCACGGGATTCATCTGATACTGACTGATGACTCACACACACACACACACTCACTCACTCACATGTGTGTGCGAAGTTAATTCCAGTGTTATATTTGGTCATGGTTTTATCTTTCAATTACTCTCCTCTAAACAATAAAACTGCAGGATGGCACAGTGTCCAGTCATAGGTCACCTGAATCATACTGGCACTGTGTATCAACACACACACACAAGCATCAGTGCACACACCATTTCCCTTGAGTCAATGAGATTTATGCCCTGCTCGGCCCTAAGTAAGGCAACTGAATGCCCCATGGCCTTCTGGGTAAAATGAAAAGTCTATGGGAGATAAATTATCAGCGGCCTGGCTGATTTGGCCGTTGCGCTTGGCCACTCAGGCTAGCTGCTGTTTATAATTGATTAGCCTCCCACAATGTTTTCTCATTTTGCGACCTTTGTGAAACATAGTCACGGTCATAAAGCCGAAACCTCCCTCCCTTCCCCTCCCTGAACATGTCTGCAACCGACAGCGCCAAATGAAGCCAAAGAAAGATGGAGGATGACGAAAAGGACACTATAGGACACCTGATCTGAAGATCTAAATCACTTACAGCAGCACTTTATCCATTTTGTGCTGCTGTATCTGATGGTGGATCAGCTTAAAATACAGAAGAAAAGTCGACCGTCCACAGGTGTTGTGCAATCATACCAAGTCATGAGGATTTTCAAGATAAGTACATCCCCTGTAAGACTGTTCGCTGCTTTTCGAAAAGTATAAGAAATGGCAATATGTTAGATTTCCAACTCAAAGACTTTGGCACATGGCACCGTCCTTGACACTTTAATTACCCCACAGCTGGGTGGAACCTATATATCACCATGTTTACACTTGCGGTATCGATCTTGATGTAATGGGCCAGAGAATTCTGCCTGTCAAATCTATCTCGCCCCATCCTCCTCCCTAACTCTCATTTCTTGAGAGTAGAGAAGGGTAGATGTGGGAGGTCATCTACTCATCTCCCATAAGACACTTTTTCTGCATTTCACTGTCTCTCTGTGTGTGTGTGTGTGTATCTTGTCCCTTAAGCTGAAAACTCCCTTCCCCAAAAAAGTTTTTGAAACCAATTAATTGACTAGTTCTCTCTAATGGATTTGACTTAGTGCATTAAGGTGCAGGCACAGTCCCTGAGGAACAAGCCCACAGCACAACAATCACGTCAAAACAACAACAGTGACTCCGTAGAAAGAACAGCTTAAAAAGTAGTTGCCAAGGGCAGCCGCTGATAATGAAAAGATGAATGGTGACAAGGAGAAACCCAAATTAAAACTAAATGAAAACACAACAGGAATTCAATTTGCCAGGACGTTTTTAATTACAGGATGCATCAAATACATTGATATTATGTAAGATGATGTATGATCTGTGAAAATGTTTGAACTCACTTGGATTTTTCCATTTTGAAAGTACAAACACTAAATTGTATTCACATATGAATGTTAATTAAAGACGTAGTTCCCCCAAAAATAATTAAAATTCTGTCATTGTTTTCTCACCCTCCACTTGTTCCAAACCTGTATGAGTTTCTTTCTTCTACTTAACACAGAGGAAGATATTTTGGTTACCAACATTCTTCAAAATATCTTATTTTGTGTGTAACAGTTTAAATAAATTCATACAGGTATGGAAAAACGTGAGGGTGAGTAAATGATGACAGAATTTTCATTTTTGGGAACTGTGTCTTTAAGGCTGTTCCACAATAAAATGACATTGTTTATTATGTTACTTAATACTGTTACTATGGGTCATATGTGCTATGAAGTATCTTTTGAACTCTGTAACCTTTAAAAAAGGAAGATGCTTGTGTTGTGATTTAAGGAAGTATTTTGTATCTTGCTCACTACTCATCATTTATGTTTTATTTTCTGTTTTACATGAGACAATAAATGTGTTTTTGTTCTAAACATTTTGACATAGTCATTTTAGGACCTGGCAAAAATGCCAACACCCACTTAGACCAAAAGTTAAATAATTTACGGTGTGAATGATGAAAAAAACTATATGATGCAAATTGTACTTAATATTTTATCCAATATGATATGGACATGAAAATAGTACTGCATAGTGTTACCTCTACGCTTACCTCTAGCATATATTTTATGTTACTTTATGTTAGCAGCCTAGCATTGTCAGCTAATAACCAACTGAAGTACTGAAAATGTGTGTTGTGTTCCGCTGTGCTGCTTTTTAATTGTTTTTTCTGTGTAAATATGCGTTACACGGACATCTTTGACCAAGTTTTGCTGCTTTTTCAGCATCTCACACATAAGTGCAGTGTTTTTAAGAAATTCCACTTTAAAAAATGTATCTCCAGTTCTTTTCCATTCATCATCGCAGCGCCACTGCAGTTGGGTACTATTGTACATCATCTTGCCTTTAAACAGCAAAAATATGTTCTGTGTGAACAGCCACTTATATTTTTAATGTGCTGCAAAGCATTGCAGTTAACTTCATGTTAAGGCCTGGGGTTTAGGTTAGATGTGGTAAAAGTAAACAGTTTAAGTCTATCCATTGTGTGTTCTACTTTTTTCATTAAAGTTCATCTGGAAAAAAGAGCGCAATACAGTACTATTAGTACCGCTGTAACATGAACACTTTGGCTAACTTGAGTTGAGCTGATTCATTTACTGCTTCACATCACATGAATGCCACCAGTGATGCCACTGTAGGTCATGATAGTCAGTCCAATTAACTCTGAGATTCAGTCAGTGGTTCAGTGTCCAGTTGCTAGTGTGCAAGCATGTTTTCACAATCCACGCTATTTTATGAGAAAATGCTAAAGCAAAATAAGGAAAATCTTGGAACGATGACATTTATTTTTGATTATTTCTTCACTATATCTGTGTAAATCTTCCTCTCGCTCTCTCTGTCGTGCGGGTACACAGTAATGTGTTTACAGTGCTGATAAAACTGTGACCTCACAGATATAATCACTACTGTGTTCAGACATATTCTGTTTTCGTACATCTCCACAGTCACTGTCTCAGTTAAACTGTCTTTCTTATTAATTTATAAACGTATTATTTATCATTGACTTTATTATTATTTTTTTAATCTTCAGCTAACCTAAAATGTGATATATGAGTAGTAGTAGTTTAAGTTTTCAATAAAATTAATATGTTTTAAAATGTAATTTATTTTTGTGATGCAAAACTGAATTTTCAGCAGTTATTACTTCAGTGTCACATGATCCTTCAGAAATCATTCTAATATGCCGATTTGGTGCTCAAGAAATATTTTCTAATTTTATCTATAATATTATTATTTTAAAAAAAGTTGTGCTGCTTAGCATTTTTGTGAAAATCGGTATCAAATATTTCAGGATTATTTGATGAATTCAGAATAGGTTTAAAAGAGCCATGCATCCTTTATTTTAAATACTTTCGCTACATTATAAAGTCTTAATAGTATTAAAAGTATACATTTATCTAACATAAAATCTTACTGTCTTCAAACTTTTGAACTGTAGTGAAAATATAAATAAACATTTTATTCAAATAAAAAATATGATTTAATCTAACTGTAATGGCTCTTTTCCACTGCATGGTACGGCACGGTACGGCTCGGTACGGTTCACTTTTGGGGGGTGTTCCACTGGGTACAGTACCTGGTACTTTTTTTATTACCACTTCGGTTGGGGTTCCAAGTGAACAGTAACATTACCGAAACGTGACGTGTAAACTCTGCTGATAAAGGATTGGCCAGAGAGAATCGTCACTACCGCGGCACTGAACTTGCAACCAAACGCAAAAGAACCGCTAGGTTTTAAATCAGCACACAGCCGCGAAGGATCGAACGCAACTGTTTTGAATGATCGCACCTTTTTTTAACAACCAAAACGTTTTGTCGTCTGTTGCGGAAGAACAGACGTTCTTCTCGTTGATAGCAGAGGAGCAGATCCAGCGAGAGCTTGATGGAGCGACGCGGAATGAAAAAGTTTTTTTAGGAGTCGTGGTAGTAGAGGCGGTGCAACTATAATGTGAATAATGTGACCATTAATATCCCCCGCCCAACTCTGAGCATAACTGAACTGCAGTGGAAACGCAAACCGTGCCGAGCCAAGCCGAACCGTGCCGTGCCGTACTGAGCCCTGCCGAGTCGTACCACGCAGTGGAAAAGTGCCATTAGTCAACCTGATTACTTTGAGTTACAACTAAGTTAAAGTTACAACTAAGTTACAGAGAAATCACAATGACAGAGTTATAAAGGTATTTATCACCAACAAACTCATGAATTTTTTAACTTTAAAGCTGTTATTCAAGATTTGATATCAACAGTACTTCATGCTGTGAAAACTTTATTTTGTGGTTTGTCTGACATGACTGAACGAGTTTGAAAAGTATTTTTTTCTTTTTTTCTTTTCTCCTCGTCATCTCTTCCTCCTTCATGTTCTCAAGTCATATTCTCACTTGGGTCAGATGGCCTAAGAGCTTCTTCAGAGGTTCACTGAGGTCTGAACTGAGCTGTGAAAATCAAGGGCTCCGTGTCTCTAACACACACTCACACACACTTCTGGAACTGGAACAAGCTGAAAGCAATTCTTATATAAAAGCTTACATGAAGTCTCTCAAGCAAACCTTTCTGAGAAACAGAGATGGGTGGGAGAAAGAAAAAGACAAAGAAAACTGCAGACAGAAGAGTTGAGTGAACGGTGATGGTTTTTGACTGGTTAAAGCGGTGATGTAATGGCCGTGCGGTGGCCCTGTGGGGTCAGCAGAGAGCATCCATTACGATTCCGTGGCATTAATGTGATAATCTGAAGCCTAATGAGAAACCGCCTCAGGGATGTTGTTTGAGAACAAGGGGTTGGGATGTCACCTTCAGTCTTTAGCCCTCTTCGCTTTACCCTTTCAATCTCCACCGTCCTGTCTCTCTCTTTGTCTGCCTTTGAACTATGAGGTCAGTGCATTAGCCTTGCTGGAGGAGCTGCCGGGGGAGTGAAGTGTGCAGTCCATGTGTTTAGCCAGAGCGAATGACCCTGTATATACACACACACACACACACACACACACCTGCAGCCCACACATAAAACAACATTATGAAGAGCAAAGTGCGCTCATTTTCTTTTCCTCGCTGCTTCTTTGAACTTAAAGGACAAACACTACATGGCCAAAAGTATGTGGACGCCTCCTTCTAATTGGTGGATTTTGCTATTTTAGCTAACACACATACTAACAAATGCATTAAATCAAGCGTAAAACATAAAACTCTTCTATCTATCTATCTATCTATCTATCTATCTATCTATCTATCTATCTATCTATCTATCTATCTATCTATCTATCGTATCGCATTCGTATCTAATCAATCTATCTATCGGTCTAATCTATCTCGATCGATCGATTCTACGATCTATCTAATCTGTCTATCTCTCTACTAGTCCTAGCTCTCTATCTTCTATCATCTACTATCGATCGATCGTTCTAATCTATCAATCCGATCGTCGATCTATCTATTGATAACTATCTATCGAATCGATCTATCATCTCGATCGATCGATCGATCATCGTTCTATCGCTATCTATCGTTCTATCTATCTATCTATCTATCTATCTATCTATCTATCTATCTATCTATCTATCTATCTATCTATCTATCTCCATCCATCGTCGTTCTAATCTAATCTCTCTATCTATCTATCTATCGTTCTATCTAATCTATCTATCTATCTATCTGTCTATCTATCTATCTGTCTATCTTTCTATCTATCTTTCTATCATCTATCTATCTTCTATCTATCTAATCTATCTATCTATCGTTCTATCGTTCTATCAATCGTTCTATTGATCATTCTATCTATCTATCTATCTATCGTTCTATCGTTCTATCATTCGTTCTATCGTTCTATCGATCATTCTATATATCTATCTATCTATCTAGCTATCTATCGTTCTGTCTGTCTGTCTATCTATCTATCTTCTATCTATCTGTCTTCTATCTATCTATCTTCTATCTATCTATCTATCTATCTATCTATATCTATCTATCTATCTATCTATCTATCTATCTATCTCTATCTATCTATCTATCTATCTATCTATCTATCTATCTATCTATCTAAACTGGTTGATCTAGTGTCATAATCTTGTCAAGCAATATTTCCATACTTTCTGTTTAGAATTATTATTATTATTTTTTTGTAAATGTGTTCTGAATTGATGAATTGTGCAGGTGAACCTTGAAATTTAATAATGGCTGGGAATGTAAGACATTACATTAACCAGTTCTTTAAAAGTGCAGGTGTAAGGGTGAGGAGGCAGACGAAGAAGTAGATACTGTATGTATTTATACTGTATGTTCATTGACATAAATACTTACTTGCACTGAAGATGCAGTGCAAAATAATTTACAGGCCTTTGCATGTAATCCACCGTGCAGTGCTGTTGTATGAAAAGTAAGTATTTATGTCAATGAACATATCAGTGCCATCATAATGAAAAGTCCTTGTGTCATTGTTCACAAACAAGATAGTCAAAATGCTTAGTCATGTAACAGTGCACTCTGTTAGTATTACCTGATGTAAACTATGGCAACAGTTTGGATGACAGTTACTGTATTGAAATGCAGAAGGCTGCACTTCCTATGTATGCCATATATCCATTTCTAAAGTACAAATTTACACATTACTGTATGTGGGATATTGATTGAAAGAGACTGGATATGATTCACAGTTACACTTTTACTAGTGGTCTGACAAAAAAAAAATGTTTCACTTAAAATAGAAAAAAAAATGTACACACAAATACCTTTAAAAAAATGCATGTGTGTGTTGCAGTTTGTATCTGTATAAACGATATTTGCTGTATGCTGAAAAATACAAATGGACACTGTATTATGAATCATTACAGCAAGAACACTCTTAAAAATAAAGGTGCTTCACGATGCCATAGAAGAACCTTTTTGTCTAAATGGTTCCATAAAGAACCTTCAACATCTGAAGAACCTTTCTGTTTCACAAAAGGTTCTTTGGGGTGAAAGAAGATTCTTCAGATTATAAAAAGATAAGAAAGAGATGGTTCTTTAAAGAACCTTTGACTGAATGGTTCTTTGTGGAACCAAAAATGGTTCTTCTATGGCATCACTTGAAGAACCTTTTGAAGCACCTTTATTTTTAAGAGTGTATACAGTATAACAGTACATTGCACATTGGTTGACATACCTGTTCTCTCTACGAAATGTTTGAATTATTGAGGATACTGTCGATCTCCCAATATTTGGCTGCACCTTTCAACCCGCCTCAGCCATTGTAAGGCCATGATTGACAACATGGTCCACAATAGTGGCCCTTATTTCATCTGATATGAGCCTATGTCCTTGGCCTCTTCTGCATTTTCCTCTGTTTTGCCTCTGTACCCTTCCACCATGCATCCTTACTCCTCTTCTTCCTCTCGGCTGTTGACCCTGATCATTTCCTGGGTGTTCATCTATTGTCAGAATTTGTAACTCTATATATGCATGAGATGCACCTTTGAGCTATTTCAGAGAACTGGTTTATCATTGGTTTATCTACATTCTCTTCATTAGTGAAAGTCATGATTCACCTGCACAATTCATGGCAAATTTACAAAAAGTCTAATAGAAATTTGTAGAAAATATGCTTGACAGTTTATTACGACTAGATCAACACTTTGCATTTAATTACTTATACGATGAACTAATGACTAAATGTTTTGAGGTGTAAGACTATTGCACAGAGAAATATTAAATACATTTTGAGCAACATGACATTAGCAACTGATAATGTAGGAAACCGCAGACAAATGTACATAATTGCATGAATGTACCAAAGCAATCGCAACTTGTTCAAAAGAATGAGAAGCTGCTTTTACGATGTGCACAAGCGACTAGATGATGTGGAGGTTGAACAAGTAGTTTTGAGAATTTCATTTCTGATCTGAGAGATGCACCAAAGTGACTGAGAACAACTGTAAAGTGCAGGAATTTAATTGGAATTTATCAATTTATCAAGGCATTCTCAGTTCAGTTCTGAATGGTGCACAACCCACTATACTTTTGGCCATGTAGTCCAGCTAGTCTACACAAACAAATATTTGAAGTATAATATACAGTTTTGTGGTGCAGGATTTTGGACCAATGAGATGTCACAATGGACAGGGGTACCACATACTTTCTTGTCTCTTTCTGAAGTTGTGGCTTGTCAGGACAAAAACTCTTGTTTACATGAAAGAGATAACTTTAGGACAGTGTAAGTCTCTACAACACACCATTATGCCATATTTTGTTCCTTGCAGCACTGGCAGCAAAGAGTGGATATTCCTATGTCATCGGTTAGTTAATGTCTACTTGGCCATGCAGTGTAATTTACAATGTAATTTATTAATTTACAAGGTCATTATTATGCAGATCTGTTCCTGCGTGTGTATTTGTGTTTTGCCAGTAGAATCCACTCATCCTTGTGTGCATGTGTGTGTGTGTGTGTGTGTGTGTGTTATATACTCAGTAAGTGTGATGTAGTAGACTAATTCAGTTACATTGTGATTACAGGAGCATATCTCAAAGCTCCCCATCAGGATAAGAACAAGATGAACGAGACTGCCAAGGAGAGTGGAAGGAGAGAGGATCGAGAGGGAGAGAGAGAGGGAGAAAGAAGCGAGAGGGTACAAAGAAGATACTGAGGCAGTCAAGATGACAAATAAAGGAGGGAAGACAGATTAAAAGAGGAGAATAACATGGTAAAGGAGACAGGAAGGACATAAATGGTGTCGTCTGTTGGGTTCACACAAGCACACAACTCATAAACACTCGCATCTGTACACGCAATCTCACACACACAGTGGAGCTGTTAGATGTATTAGTTTTTCTCTGCGGTGATCTGTCTTCAGTAATGGCTAATACTTAAAGACAGCATCTGTGATAGTGAAGACGAACAGAAGATGAGTTAGTCAGCGCAGGGGGCCGGCTCTATGCCTGGGGACAAGCCGTAAGGGCCTGACTCTCAAAAAACATCACTAGTGCACCCTGATGCTCGCCCCTGGCAAACGCTCAGCGCCCGACTCTCAAGACGTTACCTCAAACGCCTTCTCTTTTCTTAATAAAACTAAAATACAGAGGGATTCACTAAAAAAAAAGTGTGCACACTGGTAGCAGGGTCAATGACGTGGCACTTTTTCTGTATTTTAATTAATTTGAAAATACATAAAAAGTGTACTTCTTATGTACAATAATTTGAATACTCTTTAGACATAAATTAACAAAAGTCAAGGTGATACAACTTGGCTGATTTCATAATGAAGAAAAAAGTATTTAAGTTAAAATGAATAAAAAAAAAACTTGCAATGAAAAGTTTGGCTTAATATTTTATTATTTGAAAAAATTTGTCTGTAAAATCTTTTTCAATTTAATTTTAACTTTTTTTTTCAAACACATGAAAAGTATCTCCAAAGTCTTTAGGAATACTTGAAAATCCCACGCAGGTGGGTTTGATTAGAGTTGGAGTTATGTCATCTTTTTGAATGATGCAAGTTTTGACATCTTTTGTGACATTCGCTCTGATAAAATGATCGCCTGTAACCATGGATGCAACCATACAAGCTGAAACCATCATGTTCATTTGTGCTGAAGAGCTGAGCAGAAGCCCGATTTGCGTAACAAAACAATGTTTTTTTCTTATTCACTAAACGTACATACACATGAATTTGTACGTGAAATCTCTGTACTTTTCTGTACTCTGTACTTTCACCAACAAATCATAATTTTGTACTTTCGTACTATTTTTTGTTTCTGTCTGTACGAAAACATGTACGAACAATTGAAATCACACATATGCAAAAATCACATACTTTGGGTGGCCTTATAATTGTGTTCTGAAGAAGTTTAATACATAGGTATTTCATTTTAAAAATATTTGATCATATACAGTAAAAGAGTAAGAAAAGCTGGGTATATAACAAAAAAATAAAAAAAATAAATTCAAACAAAGTTTATTACTTTTTTATATCACAATTTAAAAATGTTCTTACGATTCAGAGTTTATATCTCACCTTCTAAGTTTATATTTCACAATTCTGACTTTTTTCTCAGAACTCTGAGTTTACATCTCGCAATTTAGGTTTTTTATTTGTTTCCTCCACAAAATGAAAAAAAGATAATTAGGTAATTGTGACTTTTTTTTGGCAGAACATGCTTTCATATATATGTGTATGTATCCAAATTATGCATGTAGCTATACATGCATGTTGTGAATTAAGCATAATATTTATTTCTATTTATTGATTTATTTGTTTGTTTGAGAAGTTCTCCTGTGTGTACACATACTAAATAATCCACACAATTATTACTGAACGAGACCTACTGTTCCTCAGCAAGTAACTTGCAATTTTACGCCTCAACCTGAAGTTGCGTCTAGTGAACCTTTAAATAATCTTTCCTTTTATGTATTTATCTTTAACTCACCAGTGACCCAAGTACAGACATTGGCACATGCTGCCTATTGTTTTAGCACTCACAGTAAACTCAGTAAACAAATTGCACAAACAGTACTATTAATAATGCTTTGTTGGGTCATTTCACTTGAAACACAGCACAAAAGAAGAGACTGATGGAAAGAAATAACGGGGAAAAAATGGAAAGTGACCTTATGATGCACTGATTAGAGCAAAATGTGTCTTTTACATGAGGGAATGTCGCGTTGGCATTTCACTGTGCTGGAAAAATTATCTTTCTCTTAGGGATGGCTGGGATTTTCATATCACTCTTTTGTAAACAGCATTTGCAAAAAATAACATTAAAATTCTTGTTCTTGCAAAAGATAACATTAAAGATCTTGTTTTTGCATGAAACGTTGGGTCTTTTATAGCAGTATAAATGTGCCAAAACACATATACACATTTAAAAATGCCCAAACACACATTCTTTGAAAAGTGGGAAAGAGATTTTCAGCACGATTAGCCCCACTAGCAGTCCTAATTGTTAGCCTGTTTCCATGGTGATCGCTGTCTTCCAGCTGTGCTTGCGATGCCTGACGGGGGTTGTATTGTTGGGTATGGGTAACTGTTACTGGACCTACTTAATCCATCTGAGGAGATGTGCTTGTTTTCACTCGTGAGTTAATTAAGAGTATGTTTGGCATCTAAAAATGCTGTACTCATAAATGTAAGTGTGGAAAATATATCTTACAATTTTCTCACTGACTACTTTATTAGGTACACCTTTGCCCTCAGGTGCTAGAAGGGATGGACATGGTCAATAATAAAACTTGGTAAAAAAGGTAGGTTAAGGGCCCCAAAGTATGGCAAGAAGAAGTCCCCCACACCATTACAACACCATCACCAGCTTGAACCGTGATACAAGGCAGGATGGATCCATGTTTTCATGCTGTTTATGCCAAATTCGAAATGTTCCTCACTGCAGAACACAAGATCCAGGGGGCGAGGTTGGATCCAGATCCAACTCCTCCCACCTTAAATATACCTAAACCTACCCGTCTACACCCCCTGATCCCTAAACCCACCCATCTCCACCCCCTAGATGTGGATACAACCCTGCCCACTGGATCTTTGTTCTGCAGTGAGGGGCTACTGCCAATTTCTGACCCTACCATCCAAATGACACAGCACAAAAAACGAGACATCAGATCAGGCAGTCTTCTTTTGTGTACTTTTGGTGATCCTGTGCGAATTATAGCCTCAGTTTCCTGTTCTTCACTGACAGGAGTGGCACCTGATGTGGTCTTCTGTTGCTATAGCCCATCTGTTTGAAGGTTCAAGGTGTTGTGCGTTCAGACTCTTCTGTGTAACTAGGTTGTAACACTCACTGCTGTCTGTGTGCCCTAACAAGTGGTGTGCACTTGGATGGTTTAAATGCAGAGCACATGTTCCTAGTGTGGGACACCATTCTTGGCTACACGTCACATCACTTTCATTTTTTCACTTGTTCATTTGAGTAACTGCTGCCTTTCTATGAGCTCGAACCAGTCTGGACATTCTCCTCTGACTTCTGGCATCAACAAGGCATTTTCACCTACAGAACTGATGCTCACTGGATATTTTCTCTTTTTTTCTGACCATTCTCTGTGAAACCTAGAGATCTTTCTTCCCCATTCTGATGTCAGGTTTGAACTTCAACAGTTTGTCTTGACCATGTCTACATGCCTAAATGCATTGAATTGCTGTCATGTGATTGGCTGATTAGATATTTGCCTTAAGCAGTTGAACAATGTGAACTATTATATATATATATATATATGTGTGTGTGTGGTGTGTGTGTGTGTGTGTGTGTGTGTGAAGGCTGGGTTGACAGTATTGATTAATTGTTTTTTATCAGTCTTCATTTTGAGGAACCAATATTGATTCTTAAACTCTTTTTATCTGTCTGTCTATCCAGATTTTTTATATTTTTTTATTACACATACTTTTTTTAACTCTCCTTTTTTTAAAGATTGCACTTCTCCTTTCTGATGTCTCGCAGTTCAGAAAGGTTCAGATTTTTTTGACATTTCTTTTCCACTGGTTCTCCGTTGATTGATAGATTCAATACCGTTTCATTTTTCCCTCACTCCAAAAGGATTTTTAAAAAGCAAAGGCATTGTGAAACATCAGAAGTTTTCAGTCATACACCATATATGCCATATTCACTGATGGCAAGGAAAATGAGACTGTTAGGGACAGTATGTCCCACCACCGTACAGCTGGGTGTCAATCATTCGGCTGCAGCAACATTGAAATTGCATCTTTGCTTATAGTATTTCCTGTGGACAAAATACTTATTCATGAAACACAAGAAGAACAAATTGCTGCATAAATTGCTTGTACATATTGCTACATTACATATATACTGTACATTACATATTACTACCTTATAAAAATATATTTTTTTTTTATAAAAAGTTAAGTGCATGTAATTTTAGCAATGGTGGGTCAGTTTTGTTGTTGTTTGTTGTCAGTTTGTGGGTCATGCAACCATCCCTGAGGGACAAAGAGAGTCTCGCCATCCATAGCCAAACTGCTAATTCATCCGGACATGCTATTAACAAAACAGCCTTTGTTGGGTAAACAATAATTACTATTTCAGTTTTTTCCTCCTAGCTGCAGGGAACAACTCACAGGCTTCTGCACTGTGCTTACTTTGAGACTCCTTTTAAATTTTGGTCTCAGACCCACCGAGATGAGTTTAAGTAGCAACAGGGAAATTCAGAACATGGCTGTTTTCATGCTGCGATTATAAACAAGCCTCAAAACACTCAAACACACACAAACTGCCTCAAACGTAGAGGCAGGAGGAGACCTCAGCTGAATTCAGCTGATTCATCAGGCTACGATGATATCTGCATAAGATTACCCTCTCGCATGAAGAGCAGAAATGTTCATTGTGTCACGCTGAGAAAACTATATGTGTTCAATCTAAAATAAAAGAGGCAAATCTATGCACACAGCTCGGGGCTATAAGGCTGATTTGCTTGAAATTGTAATGTCATTATGAGCCATTTAATGTTTCTAGCATAGATACTCAAGACAAAAGTCTTGCTGGAAAGCTCCCACTCGTGTGATTTCATTGGCTGAGAGATATTTAGTGTGTCAGACCATCACGGCTGGGCAGATGAGGTCTTTGAATGGTCTCAGATTTGCCATTGGACGTCAGAGCAAACAGTCAGAATCCAGAGATGAAGCTCTGAGGAGGCTTTTGGCCTAGTTTGGCCCCCCGGTCTTCTCTCCAAATGCCACTTTATAATGTTGCAGTGTTGGACTCAAAGCCTGAGCTATTTGTCTTTTTCAAATTTGTTATAAAAGAAATGTGATGAAGCCAGTGCAGTGTCTAGATTTAATGACTGGGGTGGCCCATGTGTGGAATAGACTCACTCACTAATTATATTGCATTGTATATAATATATGATGCCATTACATTTCACATAATAATAATATAATAATAATAATAATATATAATATGAATAATAATTTCTTATCTGTCTGTTTTACATTGTAAAAACAATTTTTATTATTTTTATATTACTTAATATAAATTAATTGAAACTACATTTTATTCAGTATTAATATATAATTACCTATCTGAATATTGGGTATCAACATCTCTTAATACCTTTTCAGTATGTTCTTACTAATTCTGTATTTACTGCATTTAAGGTTTAGTATCATTTCACTTTGATCTGTCCAATGGTTTAAAGTAATGTTTAAAGCATAACTCCCTTTACATTAATATAAAAATAAAATATAATAATACTACTAATAATGTCTTAATATTACTTCATGTAATATTCCTATTGTTCTATGCGTTTTTATTTAAAAAAAAGTGTAGCTGAGTTTTTATATAATATTATATTTAATCCTGTATTTTTGATTTTCTTATAATTTATATTAGTTAGTACATTCGTTGATTAGCCAACTGTAAAAAAATGTTCAAGATCAAACTCAATTGTGCATTAATAAACCTAATTTTATATTAATTTCACATCATTTTTATTGTTTCTATATATATATTTTTTTTAATGTGTAGTTTAACAATGCATTTTTATTATTTTATTTAATGTTTAATTAAATAATGTATTTAATCCTGAATTTTTATTAAGTTTATTATAAATGAATTTACATTTAGGTTTGGTATCAATTAATTTATGACTTTAGTTCAGACTTGCATTAAAACTTTCTCCAGTAAAACATTATTGTGTAGACAGTAAATATTCCAGACATTGCTTTCAACTCAAAGCATAACACACAGAATATAACCACATATGAGGTGATGTGACACATCAAGGAGAAAACGCATGATGTTAGTACTTGGTTTCATGTTCCACTTAACACATTATCACAGTGTCTGCAATGGACGTAATCATTATATTTAGAGTCGCGCTCTCACATCTGATTACTTCAAGCCTGTTTGACTTTCACAGGCCAAGGGTGCACTTCTCGATCACAAATTGGAAAATGCAGTGAAATTGACAGTGCATAATTTTATAATTGAAACTAAAGAGGTTCTATGTGGTTTGATTGAATGTTTGCCTCTGACTTGATAGCCAATCATAATTTAGCATTTTGAAGTGACACCTGGGGTGGCCAATCAAATAGTAGGCAACTCATATGGCCACGCCCCTGATGATGGAGCAAATATAAGCTCAAAATTATTTTCTTTTTTAAACCCCTTACCCCTCTTTAGCTCAGCTGCAATTTTTTGATGAGCAAATGTGAAGTGTGATAATTGGAGTGTCATGCATCTGTGTGTATCTGTGCATGTCTGTGCACGCTGAGGCATGCATGCACATGTTAGTCTGATATTTGTTCCAGACTAAATGAGTACCTGTTTCACAATATATTTGCACTGTATGTCTCAGGTGGATGTACTGTGAGTGGAGTCGTGTCGCCATGGCAACCATGAGCTGGAGGGATGTTTTTTTAACCATATGTGCTCAAGGCTTCAAAATGTGATTGCTCTCCCTACACTTCTTTCTTTCTCTTTTCCCTGACCACGCTTTCGTCTCGTTCTCTACTGACTTCATACGGATACCATGAAGCTGCCGGGTAGATTGTCATTTTATATCATGTTGTGCAACACGCTCTTGTATATAGTAAGATTTTGCTGAAAAAAATATGTTCTTCTGATGTGTCTTGTCCGTTAAAACCTGTGTGGGATTTAAAACCCAAAACTTTGTCACAGCTCTTGGCATTTCTTGGAAACGTACTAAATACTGCATGTACATTTGAAAGACTGTGAAATGCAATCTTTTTTCAGGCATTTCATAGCTGTACACCCAATGCTTCACGCATATTGCATCTTTGAGATAAAAAAATAATAATTGCACAAACTCTCTTACACACTTACACACAGAAAAGAGCAATAGAAGTAAAGAGAGGAAAAAGTTAAGGGCATAATGACTCTCAGGGATCCAAAACATTGATTTGATGCTAATTGCATTGTCTGGTGGCATAGAAAGGGAACATCATTAGTGTCTTTAAGTGTAATCAATCTCAAGAGTGAGTACAATGAGCTAACTTACACACACACACACACACACATCTTTGCATTCCTCAGCATCCCTCAATCACTCCTTTTCTTCTTTTCTTCAAGGGATCTGTGTTCATTTGGATGCATCTTCCTTCTTGTTAGACACCCTGCCTAAGCGTGAAATAGTTTCTGCCTGTAGTTTCCTCCTGGTTATGCTAACACAGCCTGATTTTGGGTCAGCTGGAAATGAACCAATCTGCTTGCTTTCTTGTGCATTAATATGCATGAGATTGTAATTTTATTGGTGGGGTGTTATGCTTTTTTGTACTTCCCCCAACAAACAATCTGCACACATATTTGTACTACCAAACATGCATTTATAGGGTGGAGTTTGGTTTGCTTTACTTTGTTTACCTTTGATTTTCTTTTGTTTAGTTTTTTGTTTGATTTGCTTTGCTTTCATCTGCTTAGCCTTTTTTTAAGTTTTTGTTTGCTTTGCTTTTTGTTTAGTTTTTCTTTGTCTTTTGTTTTCTCATAAATTATAAATATTTTTAGTTTTTGTAAATTTTCATTAAAGTAAATCCGGTTAGAGCTAGATGGCATACAGCAAAAACTCCCAATTCATTTTCTCCTCCAACATCAAAATCATCCTACATCGCTGCAGAACCACCGATCGAAAACACTTTACAAAAAAATAAAAAAGTAATACAACGATGTAGGACGATTTTGAGGTTGGAGGAGAAAAGTGTTGGGAGTTTTTAGACATACCCTACCAAACTGAAGTGCGTGGACTCCAAAGTGTGCATTTGAAGTGCGATTGCGTCACAGCGTCACAACTTAAGCTGTCCCAATTCAGAATGCACCCTCTGAAGACCGCATTCCAAGGCCGATTGCATCACAGAGGCGCGACGAAGGTTGACGTATTTCGAAAGCGTCTTCAAATGTACCCTCCGTTTCCCAGGAAAATGAATCTGATGGACACTTCGCACCCTACCATATCCCAGAATCACTTGCGCGCAGATGACGATGGAATTTATATTCAAAGAACATGGAGGATCACAGTTCTGTGGGGGAATTCACATTGAAATGTAAGAATTGTGTTTTCATTTACTCAAATAGGCTACCTAGCGAAACAAGAGTTAAAAGCATAGACTGTATAAAAACATGGACGTAGTGTCCGTGACGTCACCCGCAGATTTCCGAAGAGCGTTTTTGAAGCTCAAAAGTGGGCGGAGCCGGCGTCGCCATCTTGGCAGCGCATCACCACGTGTCACTCCCGGATAATCGAAAATGGGCAAAGAGGCGGGGAGCAGGTTGGTGATGCCAACTTTAAGGCTTAATATAATTTAAACGGATGAGTTATTAAAAAATTCACCCCCCTCACAGTTGTCATGAAGGGCAAAATTAGCTATATAGACCAAAATTATTTTTGTAAACATGTTTTTTTCTGCTGTAAAGTTGGGCATTTTAACATGGGGAGTCTATGGGATTGACTCCCTTTTGCAGCCAGCCTCTAGCGGCCAGTTGATGAATTACAGTTTAAGTCACTTCCTTGTTGGCTTCACGAGAGAGAACGGGAGGTTGCCGCTTGGTTAAAAGCCAGTTTTTTTGTTAAGGCCCACAAACAATAAGACAACCACTATATAAGGCAATAGTCTTTCTCTTTGTTGTGTTTTTGTATTGCTGTCATTCAAGATATGTCTACAAATGTTTAACCAAAGTTGAGCACTTCTGTATTTTGTATGCATGTCCTGCTGTGTCATATTTTCTATTGTTAAGATTGCAATGCAAACCTGTCTTTATATTTTTATAGTGTTTCCATTTTCTCTTGTTTTAGGACTATTCTGGAGAAAATGAGCCTGCTGGGGAAAGACTTAAAAAATACAAAGTAAGCAAGTTAATTGAGAGATATTTGCTGAAATTCATTGTGCTGTTGTTGCTAACAGGCATGGTTTATTTGCTCTGCTTTAGGATTGCAAGTGTCCTGGGACAGGTGAGGGAGTGAGTGGAAGCTGGTGGAGCTACTCAGGGAGGATATCAAACCCCAGAGAAAGACAGACGAGAGAAGAGCCCAGGAGAGCAGGGAGAGACTGTTTTCTCTACTTCAGAGAATGCTTAACAAATACATTATTTATTAGCCAAGAGAAAACAGTGGGGAAAAAATGGGTACGTTACAATTTTTCAATCTTTTTTTAAATGTCGCATTGTCAATGAAACAACCTCATTTCAGTTTTTTCTTTATTTTTGTGATGTAAGTTCAGAATTAAATAAGTTGTATACACTGTTCATGTTTGTAGTGTAATTTATTTGTAAATGAGCCTGAGTACTTTCTGTACATTTTGTATTTTTGTTTTGCATATTCACATGTGTAAATAAAAGAGAAGTAATTATGTACATTATACATTTTTCACTAAACATTCTTCTATTTGTTTATTCTTTTGTCCTGTAAATATTTTTTTATACATTAAAACAAATTGTTCTATATATTACTGAAAGTACTTTTTACAACTATTTTCAACATAGCTTAGGTTTAACATCAGAAAGAAAAAAAAACATCAGTTTTGAGCCCAGCCCTTCCTCCGTGTGTTCTGGGTCATCAGGAGGTGAATCTCTTGGTGACTGGCCAGCACCTCCTCACGACTCGAGGACAATGGCGGTGGACAGTGGAATGAGGCATGTCAAACACTCTGTATGATGTACCACTAGGGTTGCCAACCGTCCTGTATTAGCAGGGACGTCCCGTATTTTGGGCCTAATTGATTTGTCCCTTACGTGACTTCCCTTGCCCCGTTTTTTGACTGCTACGCTGATCTAACCACTGACTGATATAACAGCAGCAATGCTGATCACTTGAGAATGATCACCGATACCTGTCATCATCCAATCACAGCCCCCTGCCCCCCTCAACGCACGTGAACATACTGTTCAGGAGCGCGCAGTCCTCTGCCGGCTCGTCACTCCCGCCCCTAAAATGATTCCTCAGCCTCCCTAAAAATTTTGCGATTAGCTACATAAACTGTACACGAATTCGTGATCGCATTAGCATTGGGTTTCCACACTTCCACCTTCAATAATACATGTTATATTAAATGGAGGAGGCTAAGAAACTCTCCCTCATGTCTTTCCCGTGACCTCAGACGAGACTGAAAGGTTTCCACTGATCTCTCTCTCTCCCTCCCTCTCTAGAGCTGTGCACTAAGTAATGGTGATGGGCGTTACGTTATTGACATGCGCTGCACACAGTAGACCAATCACAACAGACTGGGTCATCAGACCAATCACCGCAGTTTAGCGTCACGCAAAGGAGGGGTTTGGAAAATGAATCGTTGAGGCTAACCGGTTGGGGAGTTGTTGAGGTCAAAAAGGAAACATATATTATAAGACAATGAAAGTGTTTTTTGACCTTGCATGCATGTCAACCTGTTGTTGGGGACTCCCAAAACCAAAATATGAACCTTTCATTACCCATAATATGGGCACTTTAAGCTCATTGCATTTCTATGGACATTCATTTCTTTGGAGTTGGCAAGGATGCTTTTTGTACCATATCATCTAAACAATGGTTAGCAATAAAGTCTGATTACGTCAAAAGTTTGTTGGAAAACCACACCAGACTGTGCAAACATTTTTCAAGACCCGATTAAACATGCAAACAAATGCAAACACGATTAACATACTGATCCACCAAAATCCAACAACTGTTGGATGCTGGTGTTTGTTGGTGGCAACTAGCCATTAGACAGAAGACTCTTGAGTTACCTGTAAAAACTGAGTAGACAAGACTTGTAATATGAGTTTCATGTGGTAATGCTTGCTGTGAAACACCCAAAAATAACCAATAGAGTTAAAATAAAAAAATATTTTCTGTAAAATAAAAATATACAGTAAGCATAATATAATGTTGGCACAATGTTGCTAATATATAAAAAAAATAATATGAAGAGTATGTCACTTTTGATGAAGACTAATATTATTTATTTATTAGAACAATTTAATTATATGTATTAGTTTTTTGGTGTTTTTTTTCAGCACAGTGTGTTGACATTTTGCATTTTGATGTTTCATGTTGCATTTTTAGAATTTGAATTTACCTTGTTTTGTTTTTTTTCACTGCTGCCGTTGATTGAGGTTCCCAACCCTCTAAAATAAGAATACTTCAATAATCCTTCATATATTATAAATTCTGATATAGTCATTCCTGTATTCATGACCCTTTGGCTTTGCAGATGAATTCGGTCTGAATGGCTTTTGTCTTCCATATTAGGAAACAACTATTGCATTGACCTCCTGCAAGCTTGCAAAAATCATATTTTCTGGCTTAATCTATAGTATTTATACATCTTTGTATTGCATTACTTTTGTATAATCTGAAATATTGAAAGATTATTTTTCCATCCTTTGTTAAGAAAGGTTTCCTTGTCTTTCCTTGAACAGCTGCGCCACTGAGCTTTAGTCACATCAGACAAATTCAAATTCAAATCTGGAAGGCTCAAAATCTAAGTGCAGATTATTCCTCCCATAATCCACTGCTCTCTCATCCAGTGTGCTGAGCGGGATTAAAGCCAGTCTCTGCCAGATGTGAACAAAGCAAACCACTACCTCATACTCATAGGAAAATCTTTCTTTTTTTGAGTTCTTAGAGAGAGAGAGAGAGGGAGGGAGAGAGAGAGATCAGTGGAAACCTTTCAGTCTCGTCTGAGGTCACGGGAAAGACATGAGGGAGAGTTTCTTAGCCTCCTCCATTTAATATAATATGTATTATTGAAGGTGGAAGTGTGGAAACCCAATGCTAATGCAGGAGATTAGCTGTGCTTGAGAACTCTTCCTGAATTTGGCACAGAGCACATTAAAAACATCTCCATTTCACATTAAAACAGTCGTGTTTGTGGCTAATTTGTGAAGAAGCGATATGCTATCTGACTGCCAGGGTAAGGCAGGTGGAACCGATGTAGCAGAACGAGTGAGACTTGTGTAAGTACTAGGCTAAAGCCCCGCAGAGAACTAGCTGTGAACCGCTAAGTGCAGATCCAAGCAACGCTTCAGCCACCCCGCAGTACTCGCCAAGCACCTAACCCGATTCCCCTCGTGCTCAGAGCTAGCATAAAAGCACATTAACATCTGCTGAAATGAGAGCGGGCCAGGGTTGTGGCTAATGTCTGCTAGATGGTTAGTGGATGTCTAAGTGATAGAAATTCACAAAGACACTGCTTTGGACACACTCACACACCAAGTTCAAGGCCTTTCCACACAATACAGCCAGACAAGATTTCCATTTATGTGACTTTTTAACAACGGGACGACTAGCCCCTCCTTTCTTGTTCCCTACAGACACACACACACACACACACACACCCATGTAAAGCACAAAACACTGGCTGATTGAGGATTTCAAAGATGCGTCCAGTTTAAATCTAGCATCTGCAGCCCGATGCTTTCTCTTTTATGGGCTGAACTCAGGTTCTGAGCGTGCGAAAGAGAGAGAGGGAACAGCCTGTAAAGATATTACAGCTCTGTCTTCTCTAAGGCTGTGTATGTAAGTGATAATGGGGAATGTAGAGGAGTGAAAATGTGATTGTGCGCGTGTGTGTTAGTGTGCTTGAAAAGTACGGTTGTGGAGACTGGCTCTCCTGCCTGCAGCAAAAAGGAATCATAACCAATCTATTCCAGACAGACCGAAGTAGATGAGGGGGGAGAGTGAATAAAAGAGAAAGTGGAGATGGTGAAAGGGGACTTGGCTTTCTGAGGGGCCTTTGCTGCCGGGCTCAAACACTTCAGCCAGTGTAGCGTTTTTCCCTTGAAAGATCGCAGCAGGTCACCCTTTCTTTTGCTCTTTCTGTCTCCCCCCATTTCATCTCCACATTCCACCCTGCTGATTTATCTCTAGTGCAGTGGTTCTCAACTGGTTTCGCTTCAGGAGTTAGATATCCTGAAATGAACATAGTTTCACAGCATTTATTATATGTAAAATGCATAAAATGCATTTACAGTGACCTTATGCATTTGAACCTCACTGTAAAGTGTTGCCAATTTTGTTTACCTAATATAAAAATCTATTTACTTAATTAGAATGTGGTAATGCATTTTGTCAAACCTTCATTTCATTACTTTCAATCCAGATTTTATATTTAATGGAAGTTAATGAATACTTATGAGTTTGTGTTGGAACTATATAATTATTTTTAGTAAATTATAGTTCGCACCATGTGACTTGATGGTTGAGTTATTTATGTGTTATTTTAGTTGTTTTTGGGCAAGATAACAAAAGAGGGAACATGTAGTATTTATAATGTCTAGATTGAGAATGTAAATAATAAATGTGTCAAATGCTGCTTTACTTAATGAGTGTTTGTTATTTAGCATGCTAATGAGAGCTGTTGCTAACTAGTACAAGCTGGTAGAACCCAAAAATAAGTAATGCGACTCCAAAATGTAAAATTGAAGAAATTAATCATGTCAGGAACACATATAACGTCATATTGAGGCTCCTTAATTAAAAGACATAAAATAATAATTCCGACAATGTTTTACTGATCGAAACTGAAGGAAAATTGTTAATGTTACTTAACTGATTTGTGTGGATATGATGTACACGATTGCATTATGCAAATTCAAAGGATTATTCAGCTCATATTTAAAGGTGCTGCTTTGTGACCAGGCTATCAAGCACTTACTAGCACACCAGCTTTTATTGTTCTTTTGTTATCAAGAGGTGCATGAGTGGTGCTTGAGTTCATTTTCCTTGTTAAAGTGTAATTTGTTGAAATTGCAGATAGATGGAGGTTTTCACTTCTAGGGCTGCTCAATTATGGCATAACATCATAATGATTAATAGTCTGGTCAATATTGAGATCACTCTCATTTAACACGATTACTATTTGGAAACATCATGCCGCTATTATACTTGTTGAATGCATTTTTAACAGTGGATATCATTTTTTGTAGTGCACTCTGTGACAACTTACTGAAAACATATAGTCAACCTTTTGGTAAACTATGTTGTACTTGGTCAGAGGTGGCAGCACTCCGACATACAGCACAGCTGCATCTCAGGTGACCTGAGTTCGAGCTCTGACTATGTCCTTTGCTTACCCCATTCCCCCCTCTCCTCCTGTACTATCCTATAAAGGCATAAAAGGCCAAAGATATTACAGTAACAGGGCTCGCAAAATCGCTAGCCCGATGTCCCGGGGCTAATGTGTTTTCCAGTCGGGCTACTAAAATGTATCACCACTCTGCCCTGCGGGCTATCTTAAAGGGGTCATATGATGCTATTAAAGCATTATTTTGTATTTGGTGTAATGAAATGTGTTTATGCGGTTTAAAGTTAAAAAAACACATTATTTTCCACATACTGTACATTATTGTTTCTCCTCTATGCCCCGCCTTTTTGAAACACGTCGATTTTTACAAAGCTCATCGGTCTGAAAAGTGAGGTGTGCTCTGATTGGCCAGCTATCCAATGCATTGTGATTGGGTTAATACCTCAAGCGTGTGATGGAAATGGTACGCCCTTTACTATATTGTGATGCCCTGTCAGGCCGGAGCTATGAGACATAAATATTAAAACCCATTACAAACGAGGCATTTGTTGCATTCAGTGGGGATATAATTACTGATTATAATGACTTAAGCTGTATTTTTACGCGTTGCGTTGCATCATGCTGCGTAAACATAAAAACCTGTCTGCATTTGTGATCAGAGAAATGACAAACAACAAGCCCTACTCTACACTGCCCAAAAAACTCACGTTTGAATCGTCAGTGGCAAATCCTTTAAAAATGAAAACGTACTTACAGTGATCTAACTTCCGGCATTTTGTCTAACGTTACGCCTTCCAGCATCAGGAAACGGTCCTCCATAAAATTTGCTGCACACATCTGTATATTTGGGTTAAACTGTTCTGGAACAACTTAACCACTGATTTCTAGTCGTGTCCTCTTTTGGAAGACCAAACAAAGTAGTTTCGCTTGGGTGAGCCCGGCTAGCGTGCGCTGAGGCCGGCTATAGTGAGCTGAGGTGGCGGGGTCGAGATCCGACGAATGAGTGGCAACCACATGTGACGGACCCCGGGCTGGATTTCGCTTCGTCCATGGTGAAAGTTGATGCATTCCCTTAGGACCAGCACAGATCAGCTCTATTCATGACGAAGCGATTATCGTCCTCTTTTGGAAGACCAAACAAAGTAGTTTCGCTTTCACAACGAAGCACACAGCGTCTTCACGACATGGCTGCAGCGTCAACAATACTACAGCAAGACTAAAAGTTACACCTTCTTTCTTTGCGTGAACATTTGGGTGGCTTTATGCAAATCTTCCCACATAGTGAGGTAGATATGTGGGTGCGTGTTAGAACGAGCCGTTTTAGGTTGGTGTGGCTGACTCTTTTTTAACTTTTATAAAGAATATCTCTTTATATATCTATTTTAGACTTTAGTCTTTGCAACTTTACAGATCTTCTTTATGCACCAAAGCTTGTAACACTCCAAAGAGAAAGGAAAAATTGAAATCGCATCCTATGACCCATTTAAATGTAGATCTCCAATGATGGGCAATGATGTCATTGAATAAATACGAGCGCTGCACTTGTCAAGTCAAAATGCGGCACGCATGTCTTTATTTGAATGTAACTAAAGGTAACCGACTGTCCTCAGAAACGTGTCGTTGGCATTTTAATTTCATTTGACCTATAATTCCTGATAAAGCAGCGTTTATGAGCGAGGAGCTGCTTTGTGTACAGCCATTACTGGGGAAACCGCAACATTTCAGCGCTCCTAAAGCGCCACCTCGTGGCAGAGAATGAATTTGCATTTCCAATAAGCCTTTCTTGCTGTTTATAGTCAGATCAATGCAAATATCAACTCATGTTTTTACACAGCAAACACAGAGTTGTAAATGAGAAATAAGTTAGCGTGCCTTCTAAAAATCTAAACAATTAAGACAGTAATATTTATACGTTTTATATACGATAATTTATATGCTTGATTTATCCCTTTTCAAAAAAATGGTCTAAAGGCTGAAATGATTTTGTATAAGATTTTTGTTTTTGTGAAAACCTGTATCTGAACTGTAAATCATGTACCTTTATGGCTCAGTACTCTATGTTACCACAGATATTGTCCAACCCCACTCATACTGTGTTCATTTTACTTATGCAGCTCTTAAAATGGGTCATAAATTGCCTTAATTATAATTTTTTTAATTCTGCCAGATACCCTGTAAATAGTGAAATAAAATTCCTTCCTTCATATTTGTTTATATTTGTGTATTGAAAATATTTTTTGATTGACATTTAAACTCCTATCTGATTTTCTATATTAAAAAAACTTTATTTTTTTAATAAAAAAAAAAAAAAAAAAAAAAAAAAAAAAAAACAATAATTACCTGCCCGAAGGGCTACCAGGGATTTTGAAATTCTGCGAGCCCTGTGTAACTAAAAAAAAAAAATCTGTATTCAACATTTTCCAGGTCAGAAAGCTGTAAAGAAAAGGATGTATGGCTGTCAACAGTGATGAAAAATTAAGTAAAACATTTTTGCTTAAATCTTTTCAAAATTTGAATTACCACTTAGCACGTTACTTAAGTTCAAATTCACTTCACATTTGTGTCCTTTTGTAGAAGCAATTTGTAATATTACATTTAACTTTGAGTATGTGCCGATACTAATGCAACCTGACACCAGTTTATTTTTCCAGTTATTATTTTGATCAGTTTACAATATCAACCTCGCTAACTTGTTAACTACACACTGCTTATGTGTATATGGTTAATACTAGATTGTGGTTAATAATAGATTATATAATCTTTTATTGCAGAAAACCATCGTAGTATAAAAGGATTCCAATGTTCCAATGTTCAACATCACTTCTTTGACTCAAGGGCAAACCTTGCTCCATCATGAAAAGTTTAAAGCACAAAGAGAAGAGATATTGTGTGCATGCAACACCTATTTTATTGCATCTATTCAACTGTTTACTTAACCTTGTTCATCGGGGTTTTGAAATGTAATTACTGTGCTTGTGAATGACGAGTTTAATTCAATAGCGAGTACCTCACAATTTAGAATCACCAATAAACTCCACAAAATACAGTTCTTTCAAACAAAATTACAGCCCTTTATGTTCAGATTATGCATACTAATAGGAACACTGGAGCATCTTGGAGAGAGTTCTACCGTGCTGACTGTTATAACTGAATTAGACACACTGTTTGAATGAGGAAGTTTTTTTAAGCTTTACAGTAACAACCATAGTGTACAGGAGTGTTTGACTGATACCCAATCCAGCAAAATATACTGATACTGAGTGTCAGATTGGTGCATCCCTGAAACACTGCAAAACACAAAGCGAACTGTGTTACCTCTATTATCTTGTTTTCATAATCTTTGGAAGGCATAATTAAAAATAATATTTGATTAAACGCCCAGCCCAATTGGTTCCCAGTTTCTTTGGTTTGATATGATGTCCGATTGCACCTCGACCAGTACTAGATGTTGTTTTGCAAGTGTAAATATTCAGAAAGTTCAGTGTGTTTAGAATCAGAATTTATTTCAGGTATGAATATTTGAGTGTGTGGCTAGTAGAATGTAAAGCTTTGAAAGAAGTACATTTTTGTTTTACCAAATGAGTTAAATAACTTGCAAATTGATGTGGAGTCAGTAAATACTTTTGTTTGCATAATGTATTAGCAGAATGTTGAGAGTTATTGCTCGTCTGTAGACCAGTGTGATATACTGAAGGTTATGTAGAAAGAGAGATTTGTGGAGGTGTTTTGCCAGAGGAATTGACAACATTAGTGAGGTTCAGTGTATTTACTTATGATTGTTGGGAAAGCTTAATAATCTTTATTTTATTTATTTTTAATTACTTAAAGAAGTAGTTCACTTCCAGAATGAAAATTCTGTTATCATTTACTCACCCTCCACTTGTTCCGAATCTGAATGAGTTTCTTTCTTCAGTTGAACACAAAATAAGATATTTTGAAAAATGTTGGTCACCGAACAGTTGATGGGCACCATTGACTTCCATAGTATATGAAAAAAATCCTTACTTTTGTGTTCAACAGAAGAAAGAAACTACAGAAACTAAGAAGATACATGTTTGGAACAAGTGGAGGGTGAGTAAATGATAACAGAATTTTCATTCTGGAAGTGAACTGCTCCTTTCATATTGCAAAACTGAGCATACTGATAAGTGTTCAGTGTAAGCTGGGCTGCGAATAAAGAGAGACTGTAAAATCAAATGATTCCTTCACTTTAAAGAAAAGTGCTAGTCTTGCAAAAACAAACACACATTTTCTTAATTTATTCACACACACTCCAAAATGCACATAGGGCAACTGCTAATTTTTTATTTATTTATTTTTTGTTTAATTTTATGCGCCATGACCCCCCCCCCCCCATTGTGATTTGTCAGAGACTTTCTGCAGATTAAGCAAAATGAGAGAAATGATTAGGGGAGAATGTGAAATCCTTAGTGGGGAATTGTTCATTAGCATTAGACAGACATTAGCTTTTATTAACGTATTATCTTTCTAGATTCTCTAAGGTTTATATATCTTAGGCATGGGGTTGTGTGGGATTGGGGCTTGATGTCTACATTCACAGTTTTACACTAGTTTTCACCATCCATTGTTTATCTATGGTATGATACACTCAGCAAAACACAAAAGCTGATTCATTTAACTTTAAGTTGCAGACGAGAAAATGGAGCCTCTTTTAATGGAGAGAGTTTGTAAGCTAAACCTCTAATTATTATGATAAAGATGCTGATGATAAAGACATCAAATTATTAAAATAAATATATCACATAGGCTAACACGGCAATAAAAGATCAGTGAGTTTTTGTGAAAGAAACGCTAATGGATAGCGTACAGGCTAATGACATATTGTCTTTCTTTGTTGTTCAATTAAAAAATGGTTCAGCATTGCCTGTGTTGCCAATTTGAGGAATATTGCATCTGATTATGATAAAAATGTCATTCACTGTGATAAAATCTAAAAAAAAAATCATGGAGTGCAGCTGTCTCTTTGCACTGCTGAAATCATTTTCTGTCTTGTAGCATTCATGGTTTTTATGCCTACTGGTACGTTCTGCCAGATGGTGCTCACTAATTCTCTGTCGACTGAAGGTGCTTCTCAGACGTTCATTTTCAAAGTTAAAGTCAAGTTCAAACTTTATAATCAGTCATTATTATCTGCTATTTTGATCATACCAGGTACTGAAGTACATAATAGAGTGTCTTTATAGAGCTACACTCTTAAAAATAAAGGTGCTTCACGATGCCATAGAAGAACCTTTTTGTCTAAATGGTTCCATAAAGAACCTTCAACATCTGAAGAACCTTTCTGTTTCACAAAAGGTTCTTTGTGGCGAAATAAGGTTCTTCAGATTACAAAAAGGTAAGAAAGAGATGTTATTTAAAGAACCTTTGACTGAATGGTTCTTTGTGGAACCAAAAATGGTTCTTCTATGGCATCGCTTGAAGAACCTTTTGAAACACCTTTATTTTTAAGAGTGACTACATTTCTTAGTTTAAGATTCCCAAAAAAGTTATATACTGTAGTTTTATTTGTAATTTAATTGGCTGCTCTTGAGTCTGGGTTATTCATGAGTAGGGATAATCAATATTTGTCCTGCTAAGTAATTTTTTGATTTGTGAGAAGAACCCACACTTCACAATTCCTGTCAACAGGAATTTGATTCATTTAACTTTATTGTGTCATTCGCCCCATCAGATCTGAAAACATTTTATTGGGGGGGGTAAGTGAAAGTGTGCATCGGTATATAAAAATCACATTTTATTATTACATTTAGAAATAACTATTTTCACTTGTAAACGGTACTTGATCTGTACATTTTTTGAGTTTTTCACTGGAGAAAGCAAAATTACTGTATGGATAGAGAACTCATTTGCATTTGAACTTAAAAACGGATTTAGATTGATTGTATTTGTTTCTTACAAACATGCAGCTTTTCACTTCATGAGACGTTATTTGATGGACTGGAGTCATGTGGCTTGCTTGTGGATTGTTGCAATGCAATATGCAAATGAGTAAATGATGTAATGCTATTTCTCCAAAACTTTGTGCATTTTTTTGCATGCTTGATGTCAATTGCATTATATAAGTTGCTTTGGAAGTCACAGCATGTTTCAGATGATAAAAAAACACAATTTATATTTCAGAAAATATGGTTCACTGAACAGGGAGAAAGGAAATAATACAGGTTGAAATTGACTACATTTTCATGTCACTGTTTTTTTTTTTCTTTTTGTTCTTTGTTCTTATATACTTCAGGAAACACTCGATATTTGTCATCTAAATTGTCCAGTACTGGTGCTACTACAAGGTCCTATGATGATAAGAATGTCCTTTTGGGGTTATTGTCTGATATATCGATGGGAGCCAGTTAACATCCGCTGTGCTTGACTAAATGTTGTTTTGGAGGCTTGGATCTGAAAGCGAGCGGACGCCTTAGGTCATATCTCTCTGATGCAACTCATCCCTAAACCCTGAGACATCTCCACTCACTTTTGCTCCTTCTGCCCTCGTGATCCTTTTTACCACCGCTAGATCCTATTTCAGCTTTGCTGTTCTGGAGAGACACTTCTTTATTTCTCTGTGCAGCTCTTGTACACAAACCCTCAGCAGGGTTTTGACCACACTGGACTGATCTTTGAGGAGCTCTGGGCTTTTGTACTTTGTAAAGTTGTTGTACTTCAAACAGTCTGGCGCTGTGTCTCTCTGTCTCTCTCTCTCTCTCTCTCTCTTGCTTTATATGCATGTTAGCAGGGCCAGACTGGGATGCAATTTCAGGCCGGGAAATCTCACACTCATCAAGGCCACACAGAAAAAAAAAAAAAGGGGCCAAAATTTTACCTTTTGGGGTACAACAGCTTGACACCGTAGCAGTTCACCTTACATATTAGTACCTTAAGAGTAGTAATTTGTACCCTTAAGGTAATAGTTTGTAGGCCTAGGGGTACAAAAGGAACAAATATGTCCTTTTAAGGGTCCTGTTCCAGTGACAAGCTGTTGTACCCCAAAAGGTGCAATTTAGACCCCTTATTTCCTGTATATAGCCTATACGTCCACAACAATTTTTGAAACCAGACAACCCTATGATTTGTATGGTCATCGCATAAAAAATGGTCTAAATCCTTAGTGTGAGGCCGTGGAAAATAATTAAAAGTTCACTCTTGCACTGCACCTTCACTTCCCTCCTTTTGGTCCCTTTTCTCTTATTTTTCCCCAACCACCTGCATTTGACGACCTCGTAAAAAAGGAGCGGGGGACCTCAGAAGTCATGTATCTATTTTCTTCACCACGGTCTACTGTTTGCAACACAATCTGTTGTCCCCTTGGTGAAACATCTCACCCCTCACTTGTTCATTCTTTGTTAGCATATACTGTTCTTTAGCGTTGAATGATGCTAAATACCCCTAGATTTCTATAAACCTATAGTTTTTTTCACCACACCCCTTAAACAATTACACTACCTGCTGTTGGGCAGTACGTTAGAATAGTAACTGAGTTAATTGTATAATATTACTTTTTTGCCACCTAATAGTAAGGTACGAATTACTAAGACATTTCAGTAAGAATACGTTACCATCCATAAACAGCTTTAATTACTTATTACTTTTGATGCCTCGACCCCGTGATTTAAAATCCGAAGACATATATTTTTTTTTTTTACTAGAGTTATTTTTCATTTTTCATGACGCGCACTAGCATGTATATCCCAGTGCACAGGCAAGCTTTGGAATTGGAAACGTATCATTCAGCAGATAGAAAATCTTGGCATTATGTTTGATTTTGTCAGAAAAAGAGAACACTGTTTGTTGTACGTTTTACTCTGACATTGACAATCCCACCCACCATCCTTCTGATCATCAGTGGTCGATCTTATATTACTATAATTAAAAAATCCTTTTTGGAACATAAACTGGATTTGATAAAATACATATGAATATATCGTATATTGGTACGGATAATTCACAATGAATCTTCAAGCTATACACATTGGACCAATTATGAGATTTACTACAACACTTCTAATCTTGAATGCACATCAATCACTATTGACTCGTTTGCGCCAATACTTCGCTCCAATGTGGTATTTTTGGTCAATGATAAGCATAAGAATTTAGAAGAATTTTAGTGGATACGCTCTAGGTTACGTATGTAACCATATTTCCCTGAGGGAACGAGACGCTGCGTCAAGATTAGCTTTGGGAACGCCCTTGCGTTACCGTGTTCTGAAGCACGTGTCAAATTTGTCCAATGGAGCAGCGAGACGTCACCAGTGGGGTGACGTAAGCACTAGAAAGCATAAAAGTGCATCCGGCCGGGCACAAACCAGCTTCGATGAAGTAGCGCCTGCAGGGATGCAGGGAGTAGGGCAAAGAGACGCAGCGTCTCGTTCCCTCTGGGAACCATGGTTACATTCGTAACCTGGAGACGTTCTCCTTCAGGAACTCGAGCTGCGTTGAATTTGCTTTTGGAACGAGAATACCCATTGCGCCATACTACCAAGTCCCTGCCTTTGTGTGTATCCTATGAGCACATCACGAATAGAGAACTTGGGAACCTGGGGTAGAATCCAGGTCTAGGTTGTAAAAGTGGACCAAAGTGTGAGGAGAGGACCAGCCCGCAGCAGCACAAATGTCCTGCAAGGCCACAACCAAGCTGAAAGCCTTGGAGGCCGCCAAACTCCTGGTCGAGTGCGCTCTGACCCCAATAGGAGACGGGAGGCCAGAGGACTCATAGGCTAGTGAAATGGCCTCGACCACCCACCTACCCGTAGTCTACTTGGTCGCCGGAAATCCCTTCTTTGACGGACCAAAAACAAACAAAAAACTGATCTGCCTTACGCGACTGGGCAACTCTGTGTGCGTAAGCGTCCAGTGCTCGAACTGGAGAGAGGAGATTACGCCTTTCTTGGCCTACTTCCTAGTACGGAGGAGGACAGAATGCCTTAAGTACTATGGGCCCCTTGGTGCGCTGTACCGGCCTCAGCCTCAGGGTTCCACCACGGAGGAAACGAGTGGCAAGTGGTTGTCTTCCCAATGATTGACCACCCAGAATGGTGTGGTAAGCAGCTAAGGCCGCCACGGATACCTTCAGAGTGGAGGGAGATAACACTGCGGAGAATCGCTCCTGAAGAAACTCCAGAACTGTACCAATTGGACAGTTGACTGGGTCCTGCAGTCACTGTCCAAACCATGAAGCGAAAAGTTTCCCCTTCAAGGCATACTGTTTCCTAGTGGCAGGAGCCCTGGACTGGATTAATTACGTCTCACCATATCACACCCTCAGTTTGTAAGACCAGATGCTAGGACTGTGCCCCTCAGGGCCTCGGCCAACAGCTTCCATAACTCCCCCCCGATTGACTGTAGAAACCACCGAGTTTTTTGTTGTGGCGGCACAAGACCTGAATGATCGTCCTGCCTTTCTTTAGGTCGAAAGGGCCGTGTTGTCCGAGCCTCGAAACACGTCCGCATTCCCTTTCCCCGCGTCGCTTTGCATGGCGCCAAAGAGATGATGGCCTTCCAACAGACCTTGGGCAGAGCGGCCACTCATGACCGCTGCCCAGCCTGTGAGAGAGGCATCCGTCATTAGCGTTACTCGACGACAAGGAGCCCCTAACGTCGGCCTTGAACCAGGAACCAACGTTTCTTCCACATGTCTATGGCACGTAAGCATCGCCGCGTGACCTTGGTCATGCAAAGCGGATTCCCCCTCGGGAAAATCCTTTGGTTCTGAGCCACAACTGCAAGGGTCTCATGTACAGCAGGACAAAAGGTATCACGTTGGACGCCGCTGCCATCATGCCCAACAGCCTCTGAAACTGTTTTACAGTGAGTGACTGGCCTTCTCTTACAATCTTGACTGTCGTGAGGATTGACTCGATTCCAGCAGGAGACAGACGTGCCTGCATCGGGGTTGAGTCCCACACCACGCCTAAATAAAATGGTTCTCTGTAGTGGAGAAAGAACAATCTTCTTGGCGTTTAGTCTTAATTAACCCCATCCCTCATCCGCTATGGGCGGAGGACGCTCCTCGATGCCGCCGCCCATCTGCTCTGATGACGATGTGTTTACCAACCTCCGTCGTATACTTGAGACCGGTATAAGCCTCTGGATCGCAGTGGAGCCAGTGCAGCATCCACACACTTTGTGAAAGTGCTGGGTGAGAGTGACAGGCCGAAGGGAATAACTCTATATTGGTATGCTTCGCCCCTGAAAGTAAACCTCAGGAACTTCCAGTGTTGAGTGAGGATGGAAACATGGAAATAAGCGTATGTGAGATCTATCGTAACAAAACCAGTCCTCGGACTGGATCTGAGACACTATCCGCTGATAGTGAGCATCTTGAACCGAAACCGTTTGATAGCGCGGTTCAGAAGACAGAAATCTAAGATCCGCGTCAGCCCTACCCCCACCCCCCCCCATCCTGCTCTCGGCAACGATGAAGTAACGGCTGTAGAACCCGGAGTCTATCTCGTGAGGAGGGACCACCTCGATGGCCTCCTTTCTCAAGAGATTGTTTACTTCTTGTTCCATTACCAGAGCCTTCTTGGGGCCCACTAGTGTGGGGATGACCCGTTGAAACGAGGCAGACGAGAACCAAACTGGATTCCGTAGCCTCCTTCTACAGTACGCAGGACCCATTTTTGGATTTTTTGGCTAGAAGTTTTCTCACGCTAGCCGAAAATCTACTAGGGACCCAGCGCGCGAGCTTGTGTCCTGGTATTTTATTAGAGGACCAGTTCGGTGCCTCCCCGAAGCGGATGAACCGGCATGAACGACCGACTGACTGCTGTACGCACCCTCTTCGAGGGGGCGGCTCTTCCCGTGCCGTCGTGGCCGGCGCAGCTTGGATTCCGCTCGCTCGGAGCCACTGAAGTTTTCCCGTCCCCCTTGACAGCAATCCCAAGGTGGCATGGGCTCTCACTGAACCTCCATGAGGCCTGATGGAACACCCGACCCCGACCTGCTGTAGCAACACCCACCCTCATTGAGGGTGCGCAGCTCGACTCACGCGGTGCCGTACCGTTGCCGGGCTGCAGCTGGGAATTTCGCTTGTCGGAGCTCACTGATCCCTGAAGCACCGAGGGTGGCAGGGGTATCACTAAGCCTCCGTGAGGGCACTGAGGAGAATTGTGCACCGTATACTGAGGTGTTATCCTTACCTCCCCAGGTGGGGCTGCCCTCAGGGACCTGACAATAGTAGAACCATTTCGCCGAGGTCCTCTTAGAAAAATAACAGTCCGCAGATCCATTTTCGGTCTATAAGACCCCAACTGAGAACATCGCCCCGACCCCCGATCTTTCTGTTGAGGGGTGCGGGTTGCAACGCTCTGTTTTTTTTTGAGACTGGCGATATGAGGAGCTGTATGACTTGGGCTGCTGCTCGCTCAGCAGCCCCACCCCTGAGCAGGTCAGCCTGGTATGCTTTTAACACCGCCATGGTGTGCAAACATGCTCCAGCCTGACCTACTGCCGTATAAGCTTTCCAAACTAGACTCGATGTAAGCCTAACGTGCCTGGTGGGAAGCTTCGGGGTCTTCAGGGACGATGCTGAGGATGGGGAGAGATCGCTCGAAAGCGTCTGCTCCACTGCCGGCATCGCCCCATAACCTTTCTTATTCAGCCCCCGCTGTTCTTTGAATAATCGAGACTGTGGGTCTGTATTACGGGTATGATACGGTTTCTCCCCACGATCTTGCACTCCAGTCCCTGGAGAGTCGGCATCGGAAAACGAAGCCACCTCTGCTCCGTGAAGCGCTGTGTCGATTAGAACAGGCGCCGTCCCCCTTAATTAGCTTTTAACTGATAGGAAGCGCTGCGTTACGATTTTTCTATTAAGCACTTGGACAAAAAAGAGTTTAAGTGTTCGGCGCGACAAAAAAACAAACGACAATACCGGGAATAACAAATAATCACATCGCGGGGCTCGTGCGTTGGAGAGGTACTACAGGCTACATTCTTGTGCATAGTCTACGACATCCAAATCAAATCCACGCCCCTCAGGACTCGTAGGAAGATAGATGATGCCTTACTGGGCTCATTCAAATATATTAGCGGGGGTGGGGGCGGGGCCTGAGCTCGCCGAGAAGAGCACGCGGATCTCGCGGGTGAGGACCAGAGAAAAGGACTAGTCCCTGTCTCTGATCTCTTCCGCACTGTGACCTCGTCACAGCGGAACTCACCCCTCGCTGCCCAGCTGGATCGCGAGCCTGGCCGCTGCATCAACGCAGCTAGGCTATTTCTCGAGCGGAGCGTTCCGCCCTCCAGGCGGAGCTCGCAGTGTACTGACAAAACGTCTCTTCGCTCTAAGCTTGACCTCGTGCCCTATTGCATGCCCGCTCCCAAACAACTACACACAATCGTGTGTATGCCTCCGCCGCGCGCATATCTCGTGGCAATGAAGAACACCGCGCCGTTTGTACTTGCCCGTGTTCTCGCCCCCGCTCGCCATAGACTTCTCTTTGTTTTATATATGAGTGCTTGTGCGGACAGACACAAACTGTAAATAGACAGACACATACACAGAGCGCTAATGAAGAGCAGAAGCTGTTGTTCCCCGGCCGGCATGTCTTTATGCTTTTGGTTCTTACGTCCCCCTTCTCGTGACGTCCGCTGGTCATTGGACGATTTGACCAACTGCTATCAGATGCGGTCCGCAAGGGCGTTCACCAAGTGTTTCGACCAGCTCGAGTTCCTGAAGGTAAACCAGTTACAACTTCTGTGGGGCGTGAAAGAAAAGTAATGTAACTAGTAGTGTACCCAATTACAGTTGCCAGAGATAATAATAACTAAAGTAATAATATTACTTTTGAAAGGACTAACTAGTAATGAGTAATATATTACATTCTTTTAGTAACTAGCCCAACACTGACTACCAGTCAAAAGTTTTTGAACAGAAATATTTTTACTGTTTTTTAAAGAATTCTCTTCTGCTCACCAAGCAAAGATTGCATCCTGCCATTTAGTTGATACAAAGACAGCAAGAGCCGTAATATTGTGAATATTGTGTCTGTTACTCACTGCTTTCCATTGGCAATATATATTAAAATATAACTGATTGCCGTGATCAAAGCTGATTTCAGCATCATTACTCCATTCCATGTCACATGATCCTTCATAAATCATTCTGATATTCTGATTTGCTGCTCAAGAAACCATATTTTTGTTTGTTTTTGTTATTCTTATTATTATTATTATTATATCATATTAACAAACCGTACATCAGGCTTCTTTCTGTTTATGAATAGAAAGCGGAAATAAAACGTTTTGGTAACATTACCTGGCCTATCAAAAATTTTGATCCAGGGGTTATTTTTAATAATAATTATAAGAAACAGTATTAATTTTCTTTAGGCAAGATGCGTTAAATTGCGCAAAAGTGATTGATAAATATCATTTATAATTTTGACAAATAGTTCTATTTCAATAAATGAGCTTGTTGTCTAAAAACTTCTATTCATCAAAGACCCTGAAAAAAACTACTCTGTTTGCAACTAATAATAATAATAAATGTTTTTTGAGCAGCAAATCAGAATATTAGAATGATATCTGAAGGATCATGTGACATTGAAGACTGGAGTAATGATGCTAAAAATTCAGCTTTGAAATCACAGGAATAAATTACATTTGAATAAAAAAAAATCACAATATTACTGTTTTTGCTGTATTTTTGATCAATAAATGAAGGCTTGGTGACAAATAAACTTCTTTAAAAAACATTCAAATCTTACTGATCCCAAACTTGTGACTGGTATGTATTAGCACACAATTTCCTAAAGTTGCCTAAATGTCAAATTAGTACACCATCATTTCGTGGACATAGTCTTATATCTATGTCGATTTATAGTGCTGTGAGCCGGGTCGTAGCATGTCGAGATTTTTGTGTTCTTTTTCTGCTATAGCTCTCTCCCTCCCTACAGAACCTGCTTGGTCTAGATAGGTATAGGTGGATACGGTATCTGATAAAAAGGTGTGGAACAGGGACACACTTTACAATAGGATTCGAAGTCATTTAGCCAAGGTATTTCTGAATGATGATAGAGGGCAGAAAGGAATTGAATGAGAGTGGGAAAAAAAGTGATAGGCCACTAGAAGGTGCATGCGTGGGTCGAAACAATATAAAAAAACACAGAGGAAACTGTATGCACAATTAATATTCCCAGATAGCACAGTGAAACAAGATAAATACATGAAAAACGAAGATAGGACGTCAAATGCAAAACAGGTCTCCAGAAGATACACACTTCTGAGCATAACATTCCCTTAAGGAGTTTTAGTTTTAAATAGTTTTATTTGAGAAGTATTCGTCTCGGACCGAGAGAGAAGAATCGCAGGGAGGACTGGGCGTTAAATCAGCCCATCTGGCCCACACGTCCCACAATAATGTTTTGTGCGTGGTTTCTTAGCCATTGAATAAATGGTTTTATCTGAAAAATAACGGACGAAACAAAGTATATTTTTTGAATACTTTACTATGCTTTAACAATGTAAGTAGTCCATTAGCTGCAGGCGCACTAAGTTGGAATTCAGAGTTTTTCTGCAAGTAACCTATAGTAGAACTATTAATTAATAGATTAACTATAGTATTAGTAAACTTAAAAATTGCCTATTGCCTTTATTTGAACCAAATTAATAGCTAATGTCCTATACCATTTTTTGTGCACATGAATAATTAATTATTCCAACATAGTTACGAAAGTGTCAGTAAATGCATGTTAAATATGGGCAAGCGCTGCTTATTATCACTTCAAACGAGCGGCGAAAGTGTCGAGCTACAGTCGTTGTCAGCGCTGTGCCGGCGGGAGACACCGGTCCGGTGTGGTCCAGTTGTTCTTTTGCACTGCGCGGTTTAATCAGATAACTCAGTGCCGTTTTATCACTTGGCTTTTAGTGTTTGTTTCCCATGCGCTACAGAGGCGATTAAAAGATACCCGCAACTCTAGTGTAAACGAGTACAAAGACAATTTTATCACTCTTATCTTTTGGACTGAAATAGCGCAGACACTAATATGTGGGGGCGTGGTGGGATTTCTGCAATCGGCACACCGGGAAAAGCTTGGGTGCTCCCGATGGCCAATCAATTCTAGGTCCTCATGTTCCGCCTTCCTTCCACAGTCCAATTCACGTCGGGCCCTTCTCAATCCGCGGGCCCGGGGCTTCAGCCCCGCCTAGCCCTATGGTTAATGCGGTCCTGTGTGTGTGCTACTGATAGCCTACCCGATACAGCAGTTTAATACTCAACTACGTTAATAAAACAAAACTATCTAGCGTATTTACAGATGAAACTGACCTGCACTTGAAGCCCTGAAAATGTCATTGATGTAGCTACATTTCACTGCTGCTTCTGGCCACTTCCACTTGGAGTCCCGCACATCGGTTCTGTTCGGAACCGTTTGACAGAAGCACGGAACAGATGTGAGCTGATTCGTATAGTGCAGCGCTGACAGTCAAGACCGATTTATGTTTATGATTCGATTTATTATCAAATGATACAAATCTGAAATTGATCATCTTTGGTACACAAGAAGCGCATAAATTAAATATCAATAATAATATGACTAAAAAAACATTAAAAAAAACAGGCATGGGCCGAAAATCAGTCCCGCCAGCCACCCGGGCATTCCTCCCGGTAGCTCCCTCGATGTTCACTCCGTCCCTGCTTGTATACCCACATCTACCATTGTAAAGGGACTAAAGCCATCAATCCAGGTCCTAATCTCTCCTCTACTATGCCATATTAATCATTGCTCCCAAACCATATTACTTATAACCAGCTCAAAAACATAACCATTCACACATGGGCCTCCCTCATAGATATATTACTATCCTCAATATATTTGTTGTGTGGTGTGTGGCTGTGGGTGTTGCGTGTGTGTGTGTGTGTGTGTGTGTGTGTGTGGTGTTTGTGTGTGTGGTGTGTGTGTGTGATGTGCTTAGACTATAATTCAAGGCATATTGTTTTTTTTTTTTTTTTTTTTTTTTTGTTGTCCCAGAGTGAGACAAATCTGCACAAATCCATGTTCGGAGAAATTTGGGAGGAAAAAATTATGAATTGCTTCTGCGTTAAAAGGCAAATGTTTTCTTTAGGGGTATGTTTGGGTTTGCTATTCATTACAATAAATTTTATCTAAAGCAGTCTAGAATAGTAGTAGTCATTTATAGCACAAAATACAACAGACAGACAGACTTTTGGTTGTACGACATCTATAATTTATTTAGTATTGTAGTTTTAATGAAATTCATAGAGCACTACTTAAATACATACAGAATTCTCCTATACATTACTTGAATAGGTTTCATTTATAAAATAAAATGCATTTTTGCGATATTTCTTTTTAATCTTTTTGATTTTTTTTTTATTAACAAAGTATGATGTCATAAGAGATTAACTTGAAGACCCTTATGACAGCCAATGTTAGTTTCAGGATGGTGAAATGAATGTGGTGCCAACTTACTGATATTTAGTTAGTAATTCAAATGTTCATTAAGATTCATATACCTGCAGTTATATCTATGTGCATGTTTGGTGTATGTGCACTATGTATTCAGGATACAAATTATTATATTTTTATAATTTTTTTACTTTATAGTTGCGTATAGTTGAGTCATTACGATACCGTAACAATACGCATAAGGTTTTTTTTTTTCAATCCACAAATACGAAAGCACCTCTCTACTGTGTTCTAAACGAGCCTTTTAAGAGGATTTTCCTTTGTGGTGGTCATGGCATGTTGTTTATGGTGTTGTGTTGTTGTGTGTGTGTTGTGTGGTGGGTGTTGTTGGGGTGTGTGGGTGTTGTGTGTGTGTGTGTGTGTGGTGAAAAATCAGCCAGACGTGTGTGTAATCCATAGGATTTTCTGATAAGAACAGAGTTTTTAATCCAGCGTTCATCCAGCTGTTGGACAAAATATCTGTCACCACAGCTGCTCGGTAATCCTTCACTGCTCATGCTCTCCCATCGATCAAATTCAGCACATTTCTACATCATAAACAAATACATCTACCCCGGTCCATCACCTCACCTCCCCGATCCATCACCTCTCAGACACTTTCACTACAGCTAGAAATGAGCTGGATAATTAGACTCAATATTAATGACACTATTAGTGAAACTGATATTTATGCGCTAATCACAAAGGTTTGCACTTGAATCGGTGCATCAGCAGCCTCAATACGGGCAACGCCACTTGCCGCAATGATATAATTAATTCCTCCCCTCTAAAAATCAATATGGAGATTCGTTTTTGTTCCTAGTGGGGCTGAGCAGATGATTGATCCAGAAAGGCCCATCAAAAAGAGAGCGTATGGGAAAGAGAGCTATTTTGTAGCCTCTTTATACACAAAAGTAATAAGAATAATAACACCCACTGTTTTATTGGCTTTTTTGTTTAATTGACATAGAAAGATATGGTAATGGCCTTACAATGGCATAGAACCTGCGGTTTTGTGAGTTTACATGTGAGTTAATCAATTCCTTTTTGTCTTTTGAGTAAGTGTGTGTACCTAATAACAGTGTAATGACAGTATAATAACATCCTTATGATGCTTAATGAGGGGCCGGCGCAGCGGGGCTTGGGGGACCGCGGAGGCCATGTTTGGTGTCACATCATAAGTGCATGCCTAGGGAAATGATTAAAGTAAAGCAGCGGACACTGCTGCAAATATTACTGCAACGGGAGGGATGCTGGTGGGCCTCCAGCGAGAATTTTTTAAGCTTGATATTCAGCTGGTGAATGTAGGTTAAGAGATTAATCTCCATTTAGCCACCTTGAGCTGTTTTCCCACACTTTAAGACTGAACAAAACACTCTCTGGGATATGTCCCTCTCCGCTTGCTTAAAATCGCACCAACGTAGATACGCACGTAGATTTACCACATATGATTGTAAACCAGTCATATGATTTGCACTGGAAAGTCTGTGACATTTAGATATAATATTTGTAAGGATAATAGGAGTCTTTAGGGAATCAAAGACACACAGGGCAGCGCAATCTCTGTAATCCAATTCCCGAATTAATTACTCTCTTAATTCTAATTGTTAAGGCACATTCACACCAAGAAATATAGCCTAACAATAAATATGTTTGCATCCACACCAATGCACAATAGCATTCTGTTATTATCAGTATGCATTGCAGTTTTGTCATGTGCCGCCTTAAAGTGCTCAAGTTCTTTAAATTCGGTAATCCTGATTGGCTGTTAATATTTTTATATCTGTTTGAAAGTGATTCCAACATAGTTATGGTGTGGGCTCTGCTATTCTTTTAAATCTACAACACGATTTTTAAAATGTTATTGGTACCGTTACAGTCATTGTCCTTGGTGTGAACAAGCCTTTAGACTTAAATCAGTGTAATTACTCACAACTTTCAAGGATTGAAAGCTGCAGTGAAAAAAAGGCTGATTGGTGATCCAGCTGGGCTTAACTGTTACATATGTATTCTGACCCAACCTGGTTGCACTGCCAAAACAATTGATACGTTGTCTTTTGAAGGTCAACTATGAATTACCATATTCGGTAAGGTACAGGACCATTATCCCACGCGCTCCCCGTGTGACTCGTGTAATTAGTTATATTATTAGTACAAATAGGTGAATCGATGCCAATGGTTGTATATTATGTGGATAATGTGTAAGTGAAGAATTTGTAGACTCTGTTTAAGTCAAAAACCTTTGTTGAGATCAAAACAAATATGGGGAACATTTTGGTCTGTTTTCTCCCATCACCCCAGTTGAAGCCCCCTTCATTACCTCAGCAAAGGCGGGTCCATTAGAGAATATCTAAAGATGCATCAAATGAGCAAATGCCAACTGTGTTTACACTCTGTATATATACAGTATGTGTGTGTGTGCAGCAGCTTGAACACAGCCACTGATCAGCATATACATGTTTATGTATGGTATGGCCTTTAAAGTAAATTAATTCTTAATGTACTCATTTATACTCCAGCTAATCCATAACTTGAATATGCCGAGGTCTGTTTCATTACCATATTTCTGTAGACTCATTACAGGCTGAAAAATAACACCTGATTGAACAGTTTCTGAGCACATGCAGCGCTGCTGTCCCACAGACAATATTTCAGCCCGAGTCACGTTGACCACGTTGAATTGAAGGTTTCGAGTCGGTAATAACAAGAAGGATCTAAACAGCTGTGTACATTTAGCAAACAATGTGCAGAGAGCATCAACAGCAGACAGCATTAAAAACTCACACAGGGATTTGGCCAAAACAAATGAGCTTGGACTCCAGCTCTGCGTTTGAGTCATCAGCATTTACATTGGTTTGAGTCACAGAAGCGCAAAACTCGTGAATATATTTCAGCCAGATCAAAGCGTGCCCCGCTGCGAGGCATCCTTCTACTGTGGAAACATTAACCACCACATTTTGAATATCCCACCATGGTCATTTTTCATAAAAATCATGATTCTCCCAAAGTGATCTTTGAAAGCCAGACGCGGGCACAAGACAAACTGGCGTCAGACTCTGTTAAGCAGAGGGGTAAAAACGTCAAAGCTGTGTTTCCCTGCAAATCCATCAAAGCTGTAATGCAATGAGAAAACACAGTGCAGCTTCCGAGGAAGAATACACAAACAACAATGAATAAAAGTGTGGGAGAGAGGACCAGAACAGACAGGAGCCAATTTAAAGGCCCTGCTGTATATATATGGAAAATGAATAAAGGTGAAATGTTATGATTTGGTGTTTCAGGAGGGAGTGTGTATACCTCTGCTGTAGCAAAAATAATCTCTGTGAACTTTGACTGGTTTAGTTTTATTTTCATTGGCTTCCTCCACAGTGACTTTCACAGTAGGTTGAGGAGATGGTGGAAAAGTAAGCTTCATAGATAAAAGTCGGTGTGGGACCACCAAGGTGTCCAGGCCCAGAGCGTTATAACCGGTGGATTTAAATGAGTGTTATATAAGAGAGTTTGTGTGTGGTCTGAAAGTTTACTGCACAATTCATTGTAAGATTAGTAAAAGGTCATTGTACTCTCGACAAGAAATAAAACTCACTTTTATGCACAAACACACACAGCTCTATTGTTAAATGTGCACTGCAGCTCACATGATGATGGAAAATTCTAAATATTACTTCTGCCATTACTATCCATATAACTACTTATATAATGAACATGCAGACTTTTCTCTTCTGCAGATTTTCAATCTGATAATTGATATGGTGCTGATATACTGCACATCGATAGATAGATAGATAGATAGATAGATAGATAGATAGATAGATAGATAGATTATATAGACAAATAGAAGCTTTATTAAATTCTCGCAATTTCTTAGTAAATGCTTCTTCTTTGCTGTAATCTATCGATATACCATTGTTTTAGATAATGATCTAAATCTTAAAATATTGCCATCTGTAGATATTTTAAACATACATACAACTACAATCACCACGTAAGTATTTTAAATTACTAAACGTATCATGAACAGTTTACTGGTATCGATATTGGGCCCGCTACTGAGCTCCTGTCCGTACTAGTTTGAATTCCCCGATACTAAACGCCGTATACAACACAAGGCATTGTGATACTCCATATTCATAACAAAGAAACCCGCAACAGACAGCAGACAGCAAATGGAGTTATTAGAGATTCAGGATGTCTACGAAGTACTGTATGCAATGATATCATGTTAAACATTTCAGTCATTAATCGCCGTATAGCTGAAGTGCGTGAAGCTGATAAGCAATCAGCGCTGAGTGTATTGCGAGCGCGCGTCGCAGCATCGCGCGAGCTTGTCGAGTGCAATACCCTTTCTCACAGACATCACTGAAAGTGGGTATTTAACTAGCTTGTAGTTTGACGGATCTGGCCAAACAAGTACGTAAAACAATGCACACGTTTACTACGGTACAGGAGCGCAGAGAGAGTGCAATTCTGTTGTGTGATATTTGATGTTCACTCACTTAGCACACACATCATTTTGATTAAAACTAAATTGTAAAAATAAAACCAATTATAGGGGCATTCACTATAAACAACATTTATTTTCAACCTTAGGCATACACAACTTTCTGGTGAAAGTGAATCTAGCAGCCAGTGTGAAATGCGCTAGGCTGTACTGTTCTGCATCAGTACAAATACCTGCACGCGTCGCGCATGTTTTGCTTGCTTTGAGTGTTTCTGCATTATATGAGTGGCTTTTGAATATAAATCGCAGCACGTTTCAGATGAAAAAATGCGATTTCTATTTCTGAAAATATCACAGTTAGTAGATTTATAATGAGTGGTTTCCTGCATTATTACAGCAAAGCGTGTGTTTACAGTACTGAGCCGCTGCAATGGAGAAGCTCTAATGCTGTTAAATTAAAGATGATGCACCATAGAGCAAAAAAAATATTAACAGTGAAAGTAACAAAAACTTTTAAAATACATTTTAATGGGCATAATTACCAAGTGTGAATTAACCTAAGGATATCAGTCCAAACCAAGAAATTAATTCAGAGAACCAGATTTTATTTTATTTTTTTTACTATGGGTGCAAGGACCTATTCCGCTCTTTATGCTAACTTGATGGATAGCAACATAAAGTAAACCGTGACAAATTATCCCCAAAATTCTCATACGTATGACTACTAGTAACTGATACACTGTGTAGTCCCAATAAATTATTCAGTACCCGTCCTGGGAAAAAAAAAAAATTTGAGTTCAGGGTGCATGAACCGCACGACAGAAGGCCATATCGAGACTACCGGCTGTACATTAAGTGCTTAAAGGGTGCCCTACAGTTTGATATTGTGAAATACCTGTCATCACTGTCTGAATAATTTTTGGTGTAATTGTACTCCATACATCCTTTCTATCAAGTTATCTAAACATTATCAAGCGAATTTTGTTCTGAGATTCTTGTCATATTTTTTACCTAGTTCGAAACTATAGCGCATAAATGCTGATACTGTGAGAAATGTTGAAGGTTCTGAATAAATTGTGTTTGCGTGTATGCTATTTGATCATATGTGTTAACTTAACTATCACATTATACAACCTCGTTTGGTTTCTGTACGCCATATGTAAAAGTTACACATGCAATAAATATCTCGGTAGCAGTACTCTGTATCGGCAAGTAACCAAAAATAAAGTATCGGTAATCGGGCGAGTACTAGAAAAATGTTGTATCCGTGCATCCCGCTATTTCCTCTCCTATACTGTTTCATTCTCTTTACCTGCTCTTAACTTGAGCGCCGGCACGCCCCCCCCACACACCCACAATTACCTAAAAGCCAAGATGAACCCTGAGTGTTAAATCCCCCACGATATGTATCAATTAAGCATATAATGCAAATGCTCTGCACTGTTATGTAATTTATATATTGTAATCGTGCCTGATTGTGTATTAATTACATTTAAAGAACTGTTTCCACATTGCACTTCTTTAACTCTAATACATAACAAACTTAAATAATAATAAATAAAAAATAAAATAGTGTAACTAAATATAGTGTGAAACAGGTGAAAACTAAATAGCTGGGTGCATTTGATTGCATTTTATATTATGATTCTTACAGTCCTGATTCTCTTGATCTGCACAGGTTAAGATGCTCATCGGCAATCTGATAGAAGGAGAAGTGGGACAGGATGATGATCATCACAATGAGGGAAGCATATAGCTGTTTGGGAAAGGTACAATCCTGATACAAGAACACTGTGGGTACAATCCTGTAAAACTGTTTATATTTAACTATTTAAATTGTAAATTAATTTAGTTTTGAGAGTACGAGTGAGTTTATGGATGTGGACACATTAGATCAGTAAGAAACTCTCTGTATATATGTCTGTCTGTATACATGTGTATACAGACAGACAGTTCACTGGGCAAGAGAACAGTAGTGTGTGCTCAGCTCGAGTTTAACAAACACACTCCTTCGCTAGAGCGGATCAAAGCTACACTACACTCTATCTCAACTGTTCTGTGGGAGGAAAGCCCTGACATCTACAACTCTCCCTGTCTCCTTTTCCACCATGTGCTCAAAGACAGTGCTATATCCTTTATACAAAACCCATTTTTATGTAAATATATAGCCTACGACTGACAATGCATTTTGTACATATAAAAATACATTTTGACCCCTTAAGACACTGTAGTTTTGCATAAATAGACCGGGAAAATTATGTAACATGCATACAGTGCAGTGTCACTCGCGGGATGTAGGCCTACCTGTCCTCCTTTAGTCAGCATCATTGCTGATGTTTCTTCAGTTTGAATCTCATTCTGTGCTCTTCAAAGCTCAAGTCAGTTTTTTTAATACTTTCTTGTATCCCAGCTTAGTATGCAGAAACTACTATAAGTAAAAATTTTAGGCAGATTTCCTGAAAAGTTAAATAATGTTACATTAGTGTCCGCCCCCTTTTTCAGCCGCCTTGATTCTGGAAGTATTTTTCCAATTATTTCTTCCTACAGAGATTTTCAAAAGTATCTGTTAAAGATTTATAAGCCAACCAGCTACAAGGTGAATCACAGCTTTTGATTTTAATTGATTAAACTGGACAAGACGGTACAAGACTGTATACTTAATGGCTTCAATGAGGGAACAAACTACAATCCCATGAAGCATTGCAAATGACAATCAAATTAACAGTGATGGAAAAATACAAAACTATAGATTTATTATGAAATTTGCAGTGCTTCATTGGAGTGGGCAGCCGCTAAAGACTTCTTTTGGTGCAGTTTTCTTGTATAATTTATCTGATTGGTGGAAATGTCTCTTCAGAATCATAGGTAATGTAGTTTTACACTAGGAACTTTGAAGTTAAACATAAGATTAATACAATATTTTTGAATGTTGACTGTTGATATTTTTGACTGTTAACATTGTTAGCTAGCTAGCTAACAGCTTGCTAATGGTTATCTGATTGTTTGTGGCTTTTCTTGCCTGAACAGTACATAGCATGCTGTTGAATGCCATGTAAGAGGTAATTCGTTATAACTAGACTTATTTCTCATTGTTTAAGATATCCTAGAGGCACATCACACATCTCAACGTCATGCAGCTTGTGAATTGCTGTGGGAGTTGCTTCACTGAAGGTGAGAATCTCAATCGCTGAAGGATTTGCCTCACTGAGCTGTGAATCGCAATCGCTGTATGAGTGTGAATTGCAGCAAAACTGCCAGGGTAGATTTGTAAGAACGGCATTGTAAGTAGCTACAGCAGAGAACATTCAGACCGGTGTTGTGTGTAGATGTAAAAGAACAAAGCTGACCTTCCTTTCCATGATGATGATGTAGCTGGAAGAATGAAAATGTTCACTGAGCACTTTTGTTTTAAATGACTATATTAAGGTTTTCCTTGTGGAACTTATAATATCCAATGTTCCTCAAGTCCCACAATCAATTTTTATTCATAATTATTTGATGTTTAATATACACTACTGTTTAAAAGTTTGGTTTTGGTAAGATTGTTCCAAAGATTTTGATAGATTTTTCTATTTTAATAGATTTTATAACATGATTTGATTCCTGTGATCAAAGCTGAATTTTCAGCATCATTACTCCAGTCTTCAGTGTCTCATAATCCTTCAAAAATCATTCTAATATGTTGATTTGGTCCTCAAGAAACATTTATTACTAATTTTACTGGTTAAGCTGACAAGGGCTTGCCTTAATAGATTTTTTGTGGATAAATGAATATTAGAATGATTTCTGAAGGATCATGTGACATTCAAAACTGGAGTAATGATTCTGAAAATGCATTTGCCATCACAGAAATAAATTACAGATTTTAATTGTATTTAAATTGAAAAAAAGTTGCAATAATTGTAATAATATTTCTCAATATTACAGTTTTACTGTGTTTTGATTACATAAATGCGGACTAAGAGAGGTGTGCAGAAGAGGCTTTCGTTCACTAATGTATTTACCAATCTTTTCTGACCCCACCTTTTAACAGTATATATAGTAAATAATAAAATAGATAATAATAAATAATGGATAATTTTATTTATTTGTTTGTTTTTACGGCACAGCTTTTTTTAACATCTTTTTTGTAGAAAAAAATACAGTATGTAATATGAAAGATATATAAAACAAAGCAATATTATTAATAGGAAAGTACATGGAAACATACCTCGATGACATGACACTATATTCCAAGTTTTCTGAAGTCATTCTGTTTCATTGTTCAGAAAAGAGAAGCATGAACATCTAACTTCTCCTTCTGTGTTTGAGACAATTATCATGAAGGCAGCAAGATGGCCTTTTTTCTTCCCCTTCATGACAAGAACAGCACCAGTTGAGAGGCAGTATTATCTGAAAGTTAAAGAAATGTAACAAAGTCAGATAAACAGTTCAGGAATTTCACTTCTTGTGTCCTTACAATAAAATAAAGCAGAATGAAAAGCCCTATTTCTAGAGTCCTGAGTTTGTGTGTGTGTGGTTGTACCCTCAGGGAGACAATCACTCCCCTGAAAATGAAAAATACTCCAAATGTGTTTTATTGCAGTCTCTCTGCGCTCCCCTTAGCACTTGAAGCAAATGCATTTCCATCAAGTGCTGGAATAATTTACCACATATATTCCATGTTTCCTCCCTTTCCTCACTGGTTTTCCCCTTGTGAAAGTGAAAAAAGCAAGGGCAAAGAATCTGCAGTATTTAGCGAAAGGCGTTTTGCAGCTCTTCCTCATTTGTATGTTTTTGTTGTGTCCTGTTTGGGATTGGAGATTGGGTCTGTAGGGAAGAGGAAAGGTGATGTATGGTTGCGTTTGAGTGATTGGTTCTGGCCCACCCCTCGCATGTACAGTGCACATGAAGGAAAAGAGCGCTGTTGTGTGCTCTGGGACTAGTCCAAGACTCACGGAGGCCCTGGGGTTAAACCTGCTGCAAACACTGAAGAACGAGCCCCTGCTATTCATCCATCATTACGGCAATTAATCACATGCCTTTCTCTTAACATGCAAGGGGTTTCAAGGTTTTTTTTTTTTAAACAAGCCCAGATGGGGTGGTTGGTGCAAGCAGGGCATGTTTAAATATAGAGCCTTTGTATTCAGGGGCAGTGTTGCATTACAAAATATCACCTCATTTTACTTCCACATCTACATACAGATGTGTGTGTATGCTGCCGAACTGATTTTTGTTAGGCAAATGTTAGATCCATTCATTCATTAGTAAGTCATATTGTGAGTTTACTGCTCAGTCTTTAGGAGAAACTCACTACAAGTAACTTAACCATATTGCAGTGAGTGACAGTAACAACTGTTTTCAAAAAAGCTTTTCCATTAACAAGCTGCTCTTTCCTAAGAAGTATCTATAATGTTAAACGCAGTATACTGATTAAAAAGGGTTGACGGAAGTTACCTCGGGACCATTTTTTCACTTCATTTATTGCTAGGAAAATCACAAGTATTCAAAAGACCAAACAATACACATTCGAACTTGAAACAACAAGGAAAATGGATAAATGTCCTTGAATGAAATGGTTAAGTAGAAGACCTGAATACTAAAACAAATAACTTAATAAAAAAATAAAATCTTATTACAAGTGTCACAAAAAAAAATGTTTTTCCTTGTCTTTTTCAAGATGTTCTTATCAGTGACATTATGTGCAACCAGCACCAACAAAATAATCAATGCGAGTACGGTACCTAAAAGAACATTAGAAGAAATTATGTCATCTCTCTCATAATACTATATGACCCTTGATCAGCGCGCTCCTTCCCTCACTCTCTCTCATCGTCTTTCTCTCAAGAAACCTTTACTTTATAGACCTGCTTTTCATGAGAAAAAATAGCCTAACGTCGTAATTCGTATGAAGACATTACCGTGTACATGAGAACATTGTTTGTCTGTTTTTTTAGTTCGTTTTTTCTACATTAGCTCATCAATTATTCCTACTCACTTCTATGCTCTATATATAGAGATATATTATAATGTATAATTATATGTATATATAATATATTCTTATTAGTATCAGTGTTCCCGTTTATGTGTCACCATAAGTATGGTCCTCAGTGGTGTTTTTGGTGTCCTCATGCTTTAACTGCACTTTAACTGCACAATTTATTTGTGAACAGTGGTTGCATAGGGTGCATTTTTCATAACACAATAACCAACTCAAATTCCTTTCATAGCAGAAACATAATTTAAAAAAAAAGAAAAGAAAATAGCTCCAATAATATTAGACATGTCAAGTAACTCAAATGCATCTCTTTCAGTTAACTAAAACTAAAAGCACACAACAATACACCTTGTTATTCTAAACAATGTATTAGTGTAAAAATATTTTTACAGTTTGTAATAGTGTTAGCAGGAAGCACAAGAAGAGACTGATCACTGTGGCTTTTGCGCATTAATTGGTTTTTAGAGCAATGTTTTTAACTGTTCTGTAATAAAAAAAAAGTATAAATAAATGTCTTTAAGCTAACTACTCATTGTACAGTGTAGGTTTTCAAAAGACTAGCTTTACTGTAGCTTAACTTATGATTAACTTGTTGCTTCAAAGTAGCTTCACCCAAACCTTTTGCATTTATAACCCTTAACAATTGTTTCTGCTTATAACTATGCTAGCCTACTGTCTGAGCAGTTGCTAGTGTTGCATTTTTTTTTATTCCCATCTAATTTGTCCATCTGCCATTTACAAAGCGGTTAATACAAGATATTTTGCTTCTGAAAAGGTCAGTCAACTCATATTAGCGATTCCTTTAATCAGACAAATTTCAGAGGGTGTGGTAGAGGCGCTTTCATCTTCAGAGTATCTGGACCGCATCTGTTCTCGGCATTACGCCGCCTTACGCATTCATAGTACAGTTTCAGACATCTACAAATCCTCTCTTTATAAATATTTAGGACACAGATCAGCGATGTGATTTTGCCTTTTCCTTTTTTTCATTGCAGATCAATTCCTTGTTTATTGGATCTGTTTTTTCCCCCATAAGCTCTTTGTCTGTTCGCTATCTCACTGCCAGTAGGCTGAGCTGTTAGCCTGTTCTGCTGCTAGCTGGTGATGAAGTGGATCTGTCCCCAGGGTGACTAATATCTGACCTTCCACAGGCAGCCCCTTTAGCCCACAGACCTGCCCAGAGGCACGGGTGAAGCACAGCTCTGATTCCGACCGAGTCAGCACCTCCCTAAATGAGAAATATTGAGCGGCAGTCAACAGCAGGGAGGGCCAGGGACTCGGATGCAGTGCGAGGGAGAAAATATTGGGTTTGTTTCCTCAGATTACCTGTCAGGTTAGGTCTCCAGTTTCTCCTCCACTCCATTCCGCGGCGTTACGTTATGTTCCCGCCGAACACACATCAAGTGCCTGACAACCTAATCTTCCCCAAAAGAAGCAAACAGTACTACAACCTGCAGAAAGTGTTCTTGCCAAGAGCTGATTCAAAGAGCTAAACAATATGACTAAAAACCTCTCTTGTGATGCCAGTCCATCTGGTTTATTTCAACGATGTTGTAAAAGCAGGTCAGTTTCCCTGACGATATTCATGTGTCTTTGCATTCTTCACAAGAAACATCTTGATAGCTTAGCTCGGAAAGGACACCTCATTGATGTCTCAACCATTTACCGTGGTTTAACAAGACAGGAGGGTAAACCGAAGTAAATAACAATCTATTTACTCCCAAAAGCTTCAAATTGTTAATTGGGACAAATCAATTCAACAGAATAGTGAGAGTGAAAGGCAAAATAAACAAATAAAAAGAGTAATTAACAAATTACACAGCGCCTGTTCCAGAGACACCATAAGACTAATTAGTGTGGAAGGAGGGATGGGAAGGGAGCTGTGTGATCGGTGACAGAGGGTGCGGCCAAACAAGGTGGATGGACACATGGGACAGAGATATGAGGACATCTGTATTCCACATGAACAAACCTGAGCATGTTCCCTGTGAAAAAGCTTGACATTCAGTGCTTTACACACAGACGTTTTTCCAATTCCCAGGAAGCTCTTTGCCTGGTCAGGTTTTGCTGTCCATTAAAATCAGTTTTATGGTGCACCTGTTCAATGCTGAATATCACTCTCAGTAAAGCACCTGTGATTCTACTGCAGGCTGTACTGATTGAATCACATCTTGTATGAGAAGAGAAAATGTCCTTAATAGAGAAATATGAAGAAAACGAAAATTGTAGGATGAAACCAATGAAAACTTGCATTTAAGATGTACTTCAAGAGCAGAAAAAAGGCTATTTTAATCTTGAATTAATTTGTGTTTTTGGAGGAGCAGAATAAAATTAACAGTCCTTCATATGAACAATACTGATTTTAATTATTAAAATCCCAAGATCTATATTGTACTTTAAACCATTTTCATTGGCTGTATGAAAATGTAGGCCTTGTTACGTTATGATGTTTTTTGTGTTTCCATAATATTTGTGTTCTGTTGGATGTTTTCTGTTTGAGTTTCAGATCGCTGCTGATTTATTATGAGTGCTGCCGTCTATCAGCGGTAATTGGTGTGATCAGCTGGCAGTCCTTTTAAAACGCCACTTCCGCTCTTCAGAAGTCGGCGGTGCGACTTCGGGCCGGTCGCACTGGTCCAGACTCCCTGTTAGCCCCCAGACCAAGATGTGTTGTTAGTGTTTCTTTTGATTGTTCGGTTCTTTTGAAATGTGGTAGTAATGTTGGAGAGACCTGCCCTTTTGCTTAAATCTAATTTCTACCCATGTTTTTGTAATGCCCAAATGACCCAAAAAACTGTGATTGTGAGCTAACATCAACACATGAGAGTGAAATTGTATGGGCACGACTATCTGATAAACTGCGTCAGCTTCACATTCAGCAACCGCTCATCCCAAAAATAAGCAATAGGTTGTTTAAACATCTTCCTTTTTCACAACGGTAGCTCTGCAGCGAGCCAGTGAATTATCGTGTTTTTGCACGTTCACTAAAGTGACCCTATCAATAGTTGAAGACAGCCCAATTTCAGCACCAGGTACAGTATACAGCGACTCAGGGTGCTTATGTTCTATCTCCACAGAAAGCTCCTGGCAAATGTCAGCACTGTCAGGGGAAGCCAGAAAACTGTCTGAAAGTTATACTATGTCACTATATTTACGTGACTGCGCTCGCGTAATCACGCATGCAGGAAATACGGAAGTTAGGTTCAAAACCAAGTCTACAACATTTCGTGGTTCAGAAAGCGGATCCTCAACTACTTCAGGGAATGGCAATACCTTTCCACCGGCAAGGTCATTACCAAGAATCAAATCAACTCCTTTAATAGGCAGTTGCGAACGAACAGCAATCTTAATGAGAACGGAAACTTTGTCAGATTGAAGGTTTATGAAATGTAAAGGAACTCTGACTATTCCTAATTCGATTCCTTGAACCAGCACATCGGAACCACAGTACGAATCCCTAGTAAATGGTAAAATACTACCAAGCACAAAGGATTGAGCTGACCCAGTATCTCAGAGAATGCGAATGGGAACTTTGTCTCTCTCCTGTCCCGTAAGAAAAACTACCCCGTCAAAAACAAACAGATCATACCCGGAATCAATTCTTTGCTCATCAAAATCAACCGGACGACTCGTAACGCAAACAAATCCCACACCCTTCGGCTCCTGACGTTTCGGGGACTGACTTTTCTTTTTCAAAACTGGACAACCAGCAATGAGGTGGCCAGCCTCATGGCAATAAAACATTTGCGTGATTCACCCTGATTCGGTATAGTAGTTTTTACAGTTTTCCATTTCTTTTCAGCCCCAGATTGGGAAGATTCATGACGCACAGACGAAACTAAAGCATTTTTGTGAGTCAATACAAATTCATCAGCTTGCGCAAGCGTCTTTAATTTTTGCTCATTCAAATGTACGACAATCTGGTCTGGTAACGTGTCTTTAAAATCCTCCAATAACACAAGCTCACGAAGTTGCTCAAAATCATTTACCTTGTTGGACTGACACCATTTATCAAAAAGAGTTCCCTTTTCACGGGTGAACTCAACGAAAGTCTAGTTGGCGGCTTTTAAATTATAATTATTTATCATATAATTTTCAATATTTATAATGAAGGTGACAACATTTTTTGCCGATAAGCTTCGGGAACAAGCTCGTATGCCTTAACAACCGAGGCTTTCAAAATATCATAATCTAAACTCCCCTCGATGGACAAAGCCGCACAGACTTCTTGAGCTCTACCAGTCAGTCCGCACTGCAACAAGAGTGACCAAATCTCTCTTGGCCAATGCAGAACGACAGCTATACGCTCAAATGCACTGAAGAAGGGACTAAACGAATCTGCTTAATGATATCAAACTCACCCGTACTTGGGGGATGTGGAACAGGAGAAACAACAGGAGGAACACTGGGAGAAACATTGGGTACAGACGCTATAGGGGTTTGTGATCCACTCACCGGCCTAGACGAAAAGCGGCGAGCCTCGAGTTCACACTGCCTGACACGTAGAAGTTGTGTATCATGTTCTTGCAGCTTAACTTTTAAATCAAGCTCTTTAAGTCTGATAGCCAATTTCAGGTTTTCTGTGTTTAGACCTATCAATAGATTCGGATCTGCCATCGGAAATTGACCTGAAGCCTCTGCTCCATTCATCACAGAAACAGCGTCGACATCCCGTAACTCCGGTTCTATTTTTAAAACCCCTGCCAACACCAAATTATCCTGCACCACATCTCTTATTGCCTGTTTGGTAGCCACTTTAGGTATAGATATATCATAATAATCTGCAGCAAGAATGAAGTCAGACTTACGGCATGCATGTAAAGCCTCAACAGTAGGAGATTGTTTAAAAGCCTCGATACTAAACTCCATTATTACACTTCACAAGTAAAAACCGCCAATCAGACAAAAAAAAAAACATACTCACCAGCAAGGCAAATCTTACTTACGAACGAATTAGATGAACCGGACGAGCCCCCATTTTATTACATCCGCTAGGGGTAAGACGCAATAAATGAATAAAAGGGAAGGAACAAAAGGCTTCCAGCAGGCCGCTAGACCAAAAAACGAACAAAAGAAAAACGCAATGAAATGTAAGGTAGCTTTATTGTACATGAACAAGGAAAACGCAGCCACCAATTGATAGGATTCATTAAGGGACCCATGGTCCAAACACAGAAATAACAAAAGCAAAATAATTTGTCTAAATGCCGAATGATTAAAAAACTAGATATGAATAATAAAGTGGTATTTTTCGTCAGAGAGACCCAAGGCCCAAAATAACAAACAAAACCAATCTAATAAAATAAAACAATATAAATAACCTGTCACAAAGAAAAAGAAAATAAATACAATAAACCTAACCTATCTACTCTTAACCAAAAAACATAGTAGAAATTAGATTTAAGCAAAAGGGCAGGTCTCTCCTACATTACTACCACATTTCAAAAGAACCGAACAATCAATAGAAACACTAACAACACATCTTGGTCTGGCAGCTAACAGGGAGTCTGGACCAGTGCGACCGGCCCAAAGTCGCACCACCCCTTCTGAAGAGCAGAAGTGGTGTTTTAAAAGGACTGCCAGCTGATCACACCAATTACCGCTGATAGACGGCAGCACTCATAATAAATCAGCAGCGATCTGAAACTCAAACAGAAAACATCCAACAGAACACAAATATTATGGAAACACAAAAAACATCATAACGTAACATAACGTCATAACTTGAATTAATTTGTGTTTTTGGAGGAGCAGAATAAAATGAACAATCCTTCATATGAACAATCCTGATTTTAATTATTAAAATCCCAAGATCTATATTGTACTTTTATACCATTTTCAATGGATGTATGAAAATGTAGGCCTAATTGTACATTCATTTTTTCAGTGCATCTGAACAAATAATTCTTAAGAGCCAGTTCTTTTTAGTGAATCAAAATCATGCAGTGCAACCAGTGTAGTATGATTCAATAACAAAATATTCTCAAGAGCCTGTTATTTTAGTGAATCAAAACTATACACTGTTGTGGCAGTATGAAAAAACTGCCACAGGATGAGCTGGCTGATCGAGTCAGAACTAGAACTCAGGGAGAGAAAGAATCCATTAGGGATTTTGCGTTCTCGTATCGAGCTCTCTGCAAGAGGTGGAAGCCTGCCTTAACAGAAAGTTACATGGTAAAAATGATTCTTAAAAACATCAAACCCTACCTTGCCAGCCCGCTACGTGGTCGAGTAAGTACTGTTGAGGAGTTTTAGAAGATTATGCACAACAACTACAATATGAGGGACGTAGAGGTATTAAGCCACCGGCCATGCCACAAAGAGAAGAGAAGCCTCAAGTACAATGCTGACGGTGCAAAGGTTATCATTCTCCTGGGAATTGCCCTCACTTTATTCCTGGTCCTTCCAACCAGCCTTCTGTACAGCATCACCCCAATGGTAACAAGCGGTCTTTCCAACCTTTGAAGTCTGGTGGTCCACCACACCAGCCAACCACACCTTCCAGCAACACGGTGTCTGCAACAGGGTCACTTTCGCACTTGGAAGAGAACAGCACTACTGGTTTTTATACCCCAAATCAGTTAACTGCTGTACCGCAACAATTGGTGGTACCCATTAGTATCGGAACCTGGAGAGGGAAAGCGATTATTGATACAGGCGCAAGTTACACCCTCATCCATGAGAACCTATGGACAGAACTCAAACCACAAGACAATCTTCAACCTTGGACCCTTGGTCCTCTTTATTTAGCTAATGGTGAAGCAGAAGTTCCGTTAGGATGGATAAATCTTCCGATTGTTCTCCACAGTAAGACTTTCACAGTACAGGTTGCTGTCCTTACCTCTAGAGCCCTTGCCTATGCAGTGATTCTGGGTTTAGACTTCATCTTCCTCAGTGGACTGCAGATTAACGTGACGGACAGGAAGTATTCCTTCAAGGCTGCCCCTGACGAAGCCTACCCTTTCCAACCAGGCCAGACAAGTGTACCTGTGGTGAAGTCACCACACCTGAAAAAGAGACAACATTTGAAGAGTGCTAATCAGAGCCTCTCTCTACTCAGTTCCATTCCTCCACCGCAACTCCCCCTGCTATCACAACCTCTTGACAGCTTTGATGAACAAGGATTCATTGATATCGCTGCGGGTGATGCTCACTTACCACTTGATGGAAAACAGCAACTAAGGCAAATCTTGGAGTCCCACTCTCAGGTGTGTGCCCTCCGTCCTGGACGGACAGATGTTCTCCAACACCGCCTCTATATCACACATCCAGTTCCCATTAAACAGTGACCTTACCGTATGAGTCCTTCTAAACAAGCTGTTGTGAGAGAACAGCTAGAGGAGATGTTAAAGGCAGGTATCGTGGAAGCATCTCACTCGGCCTGGGCATCCCCTGTCGTTCTTGTACCAAAAAAAGATGGTAAAATGCGATTCTGTGTTGATTTCCGGAAAGTTAATGCTATAACAGAGAGTGATGCATACCCCCTTCCTAACATCACCAAAATTCTTGAATCCCTCTCTGGGGCAACCATATTTTCTACCATCGACCTTAACAGTGGCTACTGGCAGGTGACAATGGATCCACCTAGCAAACCCATGACTGCCTTTATCACTCCATCAGGGGGACTATATCAGTTTAAAGTCATGCCGTTTGGGTAAAAAATGCCCCAGCAACTTTCCAAAGACTGATGGAGACAGTTTTAGGAGAACTACGAGGTAACAGATGCTTCGTCTATATTGATGACATCATAGTTTACTCACCATCTATGGACCAGCACTTCCTCGATCTCCAAACCATTATCCATCGATTGCAGACTGCAGGCTTGACTATCAACCTGAAAAAGAGCAAGTTCTGTCTTCAAGAGTTGACATTCCTTGGACACGTAGTGAACATTCATGGTATTTCAGCAGACCCGAGTAAGGTTGAAGCCGTACGGTCATACCCTGTACCTCGTAACCTCAAAGAGGTTCAGCGCTTCCTTGGACTCGCTGGGTGGTACCACCGGTTTGTACCAAACTTCTCCCGGATTGCAGAGCCCCTTAATGCCTTGAAGAAAAAGGGTCGTGCATTTCATTGGTCATCTCAATGTCAACAAGCTTTTGAACAACTAAAAGCATGCCTCACCTTACCTCCCATTCTTGGACATCCCAACCTTGACCTCCAATTTATTGCATATACGGATGCAAGCAACACTGGACTAGGTGCTGTGTTGACGCAGCGGAGGGACCAGGGCTCCGAGCAGGTGATTGCCTACGCTAGCCGAACCTTGAACAAAGCCGAATCAAATTACTCCGCGACTGAGAAGGAATGCCTTGCCGTCGTATGGGCTCTGGAAAGGTGGCAGCATTATCTAGAGCCCAAGTTGTTTACGGTTGTGACAGATCACTCAGCTCTCCAGTGGGTAATGAGCTCTACAAGAACCACCAGCCGTCTCATTAGATGGGTCCTTCGGTTGCAAAAGTTTGATTTTGTAATTGAATATCGTAAAGGAAGGCTGAATGTCGCACCTGATGCACTCTCCCGGATCCATGCCCAGCCCAGTTGCAGTGTATATGCCAGTCGCACAGAGGAGTCAGACCTTCCAATCACTGCTGCTGCAATATGGGAGGAACAACACAAGGATCCTGCAATCATTAAGATATTTCAAACACTGGCAGAAAATGATGATCAGCTAAGGAATCAGTATGAGGTAGTCGAAGATAAATTGTACCACACGACTCAGCTGAAGACTGGCCAACGCCATTATTGGGTGTACGTTCCCAGCACTCTGGTTTCACCCCTCCTCCAACACTATCATTCAAATCCTTTGAGTGGTCACATGGGTATTTACAAGACTTACCAGAGGCTGCATGATGTTGCATTTTGGCCTGGGATGTGGGCGGATGTGAAGAATCACGTTAAACAATGTATCAAATGTCAAACACTCAAAGGAGAAAATCAGAAACCTGCAGGAAAAATACAACAAGTTAGTACATCATGTCCCAACGAAATGCTAGGCGTTGACATCATGGGACCAATGCCCCGAAGTACCCACCAGAACGAGTACCTGCTTGTCTTTGTGGACTATTTTTCTCGCTGGGTGGAGCTATTTCCCATGTGGAATGCTAGTGCACAAACCATTGCAGCGATTTTTCAGAGAGAGATTCTGACACGATGGGGTGCTCCTGACTTTATCCTGTCTGACAGAGGTGCTCAGTTCCTGTCTGCCATTTTTAAGGAGGTATGTGGTAAATGGCGTGTCACACAAAAACTCACGACCGCCTACATCCACAAACAAATATGACAGAAAGAGTTAATCGTACCCTAAAGTACACGATTGCTGCTTACGTAGAAGACAATCATAAAAAATGGGATCACAACTTCTACGATTTGCAGTCAATTCAGCTGTCCAGGAAACCATTGGCATGACACCAGCAGAACTCCACCTAGGGAGAAAATTGCAAGGTCTAATGGACAAACTGTTGCGAGGCAAGAATCTCAGTCCGGATTTACCCTCCTATGACGTTGTCAATCATTTATCTCAACTTCAATCAAAAGCAAAGGAGTGCTGTAAAAAAGCTCAGAAAAGACAACTTCGGAGCTACAATAAAAACCGACGTGAAGCTTCCTTTAATGAAAAAGACCGTGTCTGGCTAAAGAATTTTCCCCAATCCAATGCACAATACCACTTCAGCGCAAAACTTGCACAAAGATGGAAGGGTCCTTACCGGGTAATAAAGCAGCTGGGACCACTGAATTATCAGGTGGCGTTGGAGTCCACTGGGGAAGATGTTCGCACTGTGCATGTCAGTAATCTGAAACGGTGTTTTCCCACCGCCGAAGAGTTGGAGGAGAAGAAACGACTTCTGGAAATATTCCAAGATTCCCCCGAAGAGGATGAAGAATTCTTTGGATTTTAATAATTCAGTTCATACCTATTTTACAAACTTGAGTTGTTTCCTCAAGGGGGGGAGAGTGTGGCAGTATGAAAAAACGTGTGAGGATTTTTAATGTGTTATGGCCGAGTGGAGGAGGGAAATCAATTATCCGGAAGTGAGGAAATGTGTATTTAAGGTGGATCTGCAGGAGAGCACAGCACTAATTAGCAGATATATGCAGGTCACCTGAATCGAGTCAGACGCTGTTGCTGCATTGTGGAGACCTCGCTGTGTTTGGGCAGGGTGGATCACTATGAGCGTGAGTTGCCGGGTGATCGGATGATTATGCGTGCTGCACCTCTGGACACCAGCTGCAGAGCGAAGCAAGTCTCTTATACTGACAAGTGCGAGCGGGATCTCAAGGTGAATTGCTGTTGTTCATCTCCTAAACCTCCTGTTAAGAAAACTTCCCCCTGCCATTAGCGGCCAGCAATCCATTCGTATCTCAAAAACACACACTCTTTTTTGGCACACTAATATCGCAAACATCCACAAACATTAACGCGCGCACTTTCACGAAACACTTAACGTTAGTAAACCTTGCTGTTTGGTATTTGTATTATCTACAAATATAATCAAGTGTTTAATTATGTTTAAGGTGATCTAAGAATTCTATATTTAATGTTTTCTTCCATGTTTCTTTTGTCTTTTGTTACTACTTTCTACACATGGGATCTCAAGGAGTGTTGAAGCTGCTGAGGTTTACATGCATCAGTGAAACTGCTACCTCAGAGGCACCTTCTTCCATTTTCTTTCAAGTTTTATTATTTCCTTGTCATTGTTGGACTAGAAAAACCAAAAAACCGGGGTTTGTGGGGGTTTAAGGCTATATGGGAATTTTTAGCCACAAAGCTTTTTTATTTTTTTTAAACTTTGGTGTATTGTTGAAAATATGAATGTAACCAAGTACTAAGATTTCCTGTTGATTCCTATTGATTGCTGAAAAATTAAGTCCGCTGTTAAAACTGAGGTTTGCATTTGTGCTGTAACTTGCAACTCGAAATGCCTCTGAAACGGTCTTCGGTTGTCCATGTTGTTTACTATTTTTCTTTATGCTCTTCTCAAGACCCTTAATATCGTTACATAAGACATACCTTTGAAAGCTCTGAACCTTAAGCGCTGGATATTTTTGTGGACCCTTTTCATTCCCATTATTTTTGTAACCGTGGCTAAAAAAAGCTATTCTGGTAAAACGGTAGATTTTGAACAAGACTGAGCTTGTCTGGCATTACCCAACTAATCCGATTCGATTTGTTACAATTTAGTTTTTTAAATCGTGAATATTCTGTCCTTAATCTGATGCAAGTTTCCTTAGCGCCCGCCACGTAACCTGTGACCATGTACCCATGATTAACTAACAAATTTTACTCTGAGAGCCGGTTCTTTTTTTACGTGGAATCAAAAAAAAACTACATATCACCAATGTAGCCTATTACAAAACAAATGACTCATTACGAGTCCGATCACTTGTTTGTGGGTGAATCCAAGCCTACTGTCGTAGGGCGTCTTAAACATTACCGTTGTAGTATGATTCACTAACAAATAGGGTTGGGTATTGATTGAGGTTTTTTTTACGATACCGGTGCCATATCGATACTTTTAAAACGGTACCAGTGCCTAAACGGTGCCTGAACCGATACTTAAAAAAAAAAACATGGGATAACCATCTAGAACATTCAAAATGTTTAAATAAATATACATAGCATTCACATGCTCCTTGGATGCTCTCATTTCCCGATTTGTGCTTCCCTTACTCTAAGGCTAATAAATATATTTCACAATCTGGGTCATTATTTAATACAAAACAATATTTAATGCAAAACCACACATAATGTATCTACTCTATCTCTGTCAATCACTCTGATATTTAGTTAAACTGAGTGAATTGACTGAGTGCTGTCTGTCACTGTCTTTAATCAGTTCTGTGAATGATTGTATGGTATGCCACATGCACTGTAATATGTTTTATATTAAATAATAAATCGATCAATCACGGATTTGTGTACAGTTTATAGATCTAATCGCTATAGCCCCGTTAAAAATTGCCTAGCGACGCCCATGCTTCTTACGTACATTTCGGAGAACCAGGACAAATATTTAAATCGATAGCTCAGGCATAAGTGGCACCGAAATGAGGCACCGAAATCTGCGTTCTGATTCGGTTCTAGTACATACCGGTTATATAGGTACTGGTGCCAATTTTCGGTACCCAATCCTACTAACAAATTACTTTTAAGAGACAATTATTTTTAGTGAATCAAAAATATATATGGCAACCAATGTAAACTGGTTCAAAAAACAAATGACGCAAAAGAGCCGTTATTTTTCAGCGAATCAAAAGCATATGTGACCCTGGACCACAAAAAGTCTTAAGTCACTGGGGTATATTTATAGCAAGCCTGTACACTGTATGGGTCAAAATTATCGATTTTTCTTTTATGTCAGAAATCATTAGGATATTAAGTAAAGACATGTTCCATGAAGATATTTTGTAAATGTCCTACTGTAAATATATTAAAACTTAATTTTTTTGATTAGTAATATGCATTGCTAATTACTTAATTTGGACAACTTTAAAGGCGCTTTTTTTCGATATTTAGATTTTTTGCACCCTCAGATTCCACATTTTCAAATAGTTGTATCTCAAATTTCAAATATTGTCCTATCCTAACAAACGGGAAAGCTTATTTATTTAGCTTTCAGATAATGCATAAATCTCAATTAACCGTTGCCTGCCCTTATGACTGGTTTTGGGCCAGGGTCTATGGATTACCCTTGTATTACATTCATATCATTGTACAATACTCTTTAAAGGGTTAGTTCACCCAAATATGAAAATTATGCTGTGTTTTACTCACTGTGTATATGACTTTCTTCTTTCAGAAAAATCCAATCAGAGTTATATTAAAAATTGTCCTGCTATTCCAAGCTCTATCATTGCATCAGCGGGTGTTGCAGTGCTTCCATCTAATCACAAGTCCAACTTCTGAATAAAACGTGCAGTCCCTGCCCCACCAATTCGTTCCCATAAAAGAAAGTGTCCTCCATGGCTCGGGGGAGGTGGAACAAAGCCCCTTCTGTAGCGAATCGATGCGTGTTTGTAAGAAAAATAACCATATTTAAAAAGTAATAATCAATTTAATCTAGCTTGCTCACTGCTTAAACCGGAAGTGTCGTTCCTGGAGGATGACGTAGAGGCACGCTGCGCGCATGACCCGGCCGCCCAGTGACAACACGGAGATCGCAGAGGAGCGATCAAAACGTATACAAACATCTACACCTGGTCAGAATTAGAAGGTTACAAAAGGCAAGGATTTGTACTACAAGCCAATGCTCAGAGATTTTCTGATATACAAGCCAAGAAGGATGACTGGTTTTATTCGGCCTTGTGCTCTAAAGTAAGGAAACTTTGCTTCCTTAGTTGCCCTGTTACCAATGGTGTGGGCTTTCTTTCACGAGACACTTTCAACCAGCACATGCGCAACGCTAAGTGAACTGCTCATACCTCATACGTCATCCGCTCGGAGCTGCTTCTGTGTACAACTGTTTGTGCAAGCTAGATTAAAGTGATTATTACGTTTTTAATATTGATATTTTTCTTACAAAAACGCACCAATTCACTACAGGAGGCCTTTGTTCACCCCCCGGGGCCGTGTGAGACACTTTTTTTATGGATGGGCACTTTTTATTTCACTTCTTTTGGACTGAAGCACTGCAACACCCGCTGACTGCAATGATAGAGCTTGGAATAGCCAGGACAATTTTTTATGTAACTCCGACTGGATTCGTCTGAAAAAAGAAAGTCATATACACCTAGGATGCCTCGGGGGTGAGTAAAACACAGCCTAATTTTCATTTTTGGGTGAACTAACCCTTTAAGAGCTAGTTCTTTTTAGTGAATCAAAACCATGCAGTGTCTGAAACACTGTCATATGTAATTTACAGCATTAGCAAAGAATGTCTTTCAATTATACGCAAAATGGATATTATTAGTGAATAAATTTAAATAGAATCAAAATTGAAGCAAGAGCTTGTGAATTAGCATCAGAATCATATTGAGAATCTGTATCAGTACCCAACTTTAGTGCAAAGAGTGTTTGTAGTGCAAATTTGGGATGCCCACCAGAATCCAAAGATCTGGTTTTCCTTAAAATTAATTTCCATGGCAACACTGCATGTCCATCTTTCAGACAGAAAATAATTAAATAAAATGCGACCGGACAGCATTGTGTGAAAAGGCCTATTTACAGAGAGAGATTCAGCAAAGCCAACTGAAAAATTAAACATCATATTTGTTTAGCTCTCTATGCAGAAGTGACCCACTAGAACCTTTCTTTGCCCTTTACTTAGAAGTAAGCATAAATTATTAAGCCTACTTCATGCAATAACCCCTGACTCAATACTCATTCATCAGATATAACCAGTGCATCAGTGTGTTCTCATCAGCCCGTGCCTTTGTTTCAGCTGTGGCCCCCGTGGAGCTTAATTTCAGCATGTGAATATCTTCACCCGTGAGCGGCAACAGTCGGCCTGAGGTTGAGAAGTTGTGGATTATGAATAATACAGAGACAGAAGAGTCATATTTCCCCTGACACAGCCTCCCTTTTGAGTATTACAAATCTCCACCACCATTTGCACCTCCTGATACGTGAGCAAGAAGCCACACGTGCTTTTATCGAGACTAGCTAGACACTAGCTGCCTGTGTGTTCACGAAACCTCTCGTCCGTCTGATTGTGAAGATGAACTTGGAGAGAGAAGACCAGATAGAGCATTAGTTTGTTCTTCCCCATTTCAATCAGCTTGCGATCACATGCGCGGCCTATTGACCCTACCGCAGCCACACAATAGAACCAACATAAACCAATATACCCTTCCACCCGTGACCCCATGCACTACACCCTCTAGAGGTGTACAAAACACAAGCATAGTTAATGCAGGAGTGTTTGCACCTGCGCTCTCTACACGCACTCCCCATCTAACGGTACGCGTTCGAGCTTTCAATGTACAGAGTGTCCTCCCGCTCATTCGGCTCTGGTCGCCACTGTGAGCTGTTGAGTTCAGCTTATATGGAATTATTGCTAATTCTGACGCTCTCCGATTTTGGCACGTTTAGAGAGAACCATGGCGGGGAGTAGCCACATAATTTTAGAGTTGTTACGTCGAAAGGATGTATGTGCCAATCAACACTGTATTATGGCGGAAATTAGTCTTGTCAGTAGATATGACCGCGACGTGCCAAATTAGCCAGATGCAACATAACATGTTGCGTGGCATCATGAAATCATACCAAAAATGTGGAATGTCAAAGAAAAAAACAGCCAGACTACATTAAATATGCATTTTCATTTGCAGCCCAAGATGGTAGATGTGCCGATACTAAAAAAATGATAAGATATTATTTTATTACCAAAATTAGATTACTGGTATTAAAAAAATTATTTACATAATATATGGAATAATATATCTATCATCTATCTACTATGCTTATCTATTATCTATTTCATCTATATTCTACGTTCTGGTACTTTTATTTTAAATTACCACTGTAATATTAAATATTTCAATAATATTAAGATTAGTTTATATTTATACTGTTAATAAAATATATACCACTACCTATTTAACAACTTTCCTTGTTCACATTTCTGCAATACACAATTTACTTAAACATCACCACGCACTTCGGTTTTAAATGTAGGCAGTATCTGAATCTAAAACAAACCAATTGAGAACCACTGATTTAGAGACTGCTGTAAGGGCTGTCATTTCACTAAAGTCTGAGATGCTCTAAAATGGCTGGATTTTCCTCTTTTTTCTGAAATGTATGTTGACCTCGGGAGTGATGCTGGACCTAAGCCATTGTCACGATACCCAGTCTGTGTTCCCCTGTATTTGTGTCAGTCATAAACTCTTATTTTGTAGTTTTTCTGTTCCCCTTTGTTTCTGTACTCACTCACCTGTTTTTAGAGTTCCTGTACCTCATGTCCCTCGCATATATTTTTCGCTCTTTCCCCTTGGGCTGTTACAGCGGCCTTCATCGTTGTGGGCTGAGGGTTCTGCGACTTTATGTACATCCTCCCCCTTGTATACTGGTTACTCGGCGGATCACTCATTTATACCCTGTGTTGTGATATGGCGCCCGGGGTTATGTCTCCTGGTCTTCAGCAAGCCCTGTCCGAGTCTTTGTTCCCTTAGGGTATAAAGAGATGCGCTAGTTCGGTGTTCCTGTTTCTCTGGGTCTCTGCTAGCTGTTCTGTTGCGGCGCTTTTTCTTCTTATATAAGGAGGTAATATTCTACCGCTTAGGGTCACAGCTGGATCCTCCACCTTGTGTTCCTGTGCCCGCGTACATGATGTTTACACAGCCAATAAACCAGGGAACAGGCCCCTAATGAGTCGCGCCTGGCAGGGATACCTTTCAGAGGACCCAATAGAGGTCATCACTCCATCATCCCACTTCGAGCCGCCTGCTATGTATGGTCCAACCAGTAGTTAGATAAAAGGGACCTGGCTGCTGTAAGCACTCACCAGTCGCATTGTGTTAACGAACTCAGTGGTCGGTCATGGCAAGCACATTCGCATACATAATTCCTGTGACGATAGTGGCGCTGCAGAAATTACACGAGGGCGGTTGGCCTACCGTTTCCATCGTCTGTCAACTATTTGAAAAATATTCCAACTCAATCTCATGAGAAAATGTCGCTATTTTAGGTTGTATAATTGGTGATTGTTAAGAATTGTAACAATTTGAGTTTTGAGAAGAAACAAAAATACTAACCCTTAAAGTCCCCCTCTCGACCTAAACATTCGGAGAGGGGTGCGGCCCGTTGTATATATTGTGTTTTGGTTTACAGGTATTGACTCAGTACTTTCATTGGTCCCCTCTGTGATATTAATATTTACCTACGTGCCCCTTCTATCCGCCATCTTTCTCGCCTCCCTGCCCCTTATGTTTTAACTTACAGTCTTCACCATGTTCTAGTCTTCTGTTGTAGTTAGCTCTCCTGTATATTTAAGCCGATCGGGACCCCTAATTCTGTGACTCATGCCTACCTAGTGATACGCTCTGCGTAGATTATGGGTGCTTCTCAGTTCTTATTTGTCCATCCTCGTTTTCTTTACTCGCTTCATTTCCTCATGTCTTAACTCCACCCTTTCAGGATGCGTGCCCTCCAGCCGTCAGGACGCACGAAAAATGCTACGGACGGCGACGTGAACTCCCATCCGCCTTGAAAAGAGTATTTTTGGCGTCCATTTATGTCATTCTTTCAAATCGGCTCGCCTTGCTAGGGGATCTGGCCCTTTGTTTTCATGTTTGTTTTATGTTAACACCTTCATAATAAATATTAATAAGCAAGATGGACCGCGTGGTTTGCCAATATAACTAACATTCATGCACTAGAAAATCGAGACAGCAGCCGGGGCGGCAACCATCCAACGAAAATGTAGAAGGGAGCGGAGTCGGAAGACTTATATATATATTTCATGTTTTTTTTTCGATGAAAACGCCCGCCTGTTCTAGTCACCTCACTTCATAGCTCCTCCTGGGAAGCCCCCTCAACTCCTCGCCCGATCCTCGCCTCCTTTTGGTGCCATTAGAGAATTTAGAGTTCCTTCAATATGGCTGGAGTTCAATCGTTCGATTCCGAACTCTAGGGATGGGTGTTGGAGCCCAGAACGAGGAGGGAGTTACCTTCGTGTCATCGCAGCACCCTGTTGTCTGTCTGTCTCTGTTTTTTTTTTGTCTCTATACGTTTTTTTGTCACATGTAGTTTTGTAAATCCTGATCCTTGGATTTACTGACACAACCAGGCCTCAGTGTACGTACTATAAGTTGATTAAAAATGTACAAATGAATCGTACAAAAATTCCACTCAAACAAGTGCCCGATACTCCGGCAAAACCACACGCGTAGTGCACTAAAAAGCGCCAAGATCGGTCATGCGAGGTGTGTTTTGTCGAAGGCTGCAGAGCTTTGCTCACGCTCGTCTCGGCCTCCCGCCTACGATCCTCCCACCTCATTGCTAGGTTTTGTGCCCGGCAACATCTATCACCATGACATAGTCACTTTACATTACATTTGCGACACTGCACCCCGTTTTCTTACACCCACTCAGTGTACCTTAGGGGGAATTCCCAAGGTTTGTGACAGGAATTGTTTTCTCACCTAAGATATAAATGCTAGAACCGGGAAGAGGTGAAATTTTACCAGCCCTAGTCATCAGTTTGAAACCCACCCGCATGCACTATCTCATCGGCATCAGTTCAGGGTTCGTTACCTCGGGTGCTGCTCTAGAACTACGAGATGACAGAATCTAAATTCAGCACCGTGTGACATGTTCAACGCTCCTGCCGCAGTGCAAACTCTTGTTATCTTCCACTGTAACACCAGCTGCATCACAACCATCGCACACTGGGCTGGTGCGTCAATTATTGTGAGCTGTTTTTTCAAATAAACACTACACTGTCTACATACGTTTCATATAATATATGGCTTAGTGCCATGTTATTTGTAGGTGTAACTGACCTAACGTTTCCGTCACACAACAGGGGTCCTTAAATGACGTCTGCTAAACCATAGCATGATTGGCGGTTTAGCTTTTGGTGCTAATGGGGCAATGCAATGTGTTGAGTTTATCCGTATGTCAGGGCTCGGTTTTAAGGTTTCAACGCAAACCACAGCATTATTTTCCATATATGTACAACCTAGTTTTATTGTCGTTCTCACTCTCGCGATTCCCCTTCTTCTGCATGCCTGCAGCTTTTGTCTCACAAGAGCGCATCGGTCTAAAAAAGCGCGGTTTGCTCCCTGATTGGCCAGCGAGCCTGCTGGCGTTGTGAGCTTGCCGAGTGCCTCAAGGGCTGTGACACGTAAACTGTTACGGCCCCTCTAGCATACTAATGTGGTCACCCGCTGCTGTAGCTCTCCCCAGCATGTGTGGCAATCGAATACAAGAACCGCAATTAGACCCATTACCGTGAGGTCATTTGTCATTCCGAAGGTGGGCGGATTACGCTTACCTGAGAGTCTATAGATGTACTCTATACTTGGTCCATTTGCATTATGCTCGTGGTGCTCCGGTGCTGCGTTGCGTATCCGTCTGGCTGCCGCTGCGTAATCGTGTGTGTGTCGTGCCTTCGTGGTAAACACTCAAAACCATGGTCTTCCTTTGGATCATTTCGAGGGAAAGAGACAACAACGCCAGTGCCCTCACACACCTACTCTTTGCTCGCGGGCTGGACGGCACAACGCACGCGATTTTGGTCCCTCATCCCGTGTATGTGGCAACATTTCTACACACGTCTCGGAGAACACTTCTTACAGCTGTTGGATTTCAGACAGCGTCCGAACTGTCCTTGACAAAGTCGTATGAGAACTAGTCCCTCAAATTTACATAGAAACAGCCCCCTGGTGTCGTCGCCTGCAGACGCATTGTTAAGCTTCGCCCACTACTGGTTCGTAAACAGTCATCCAGTCCTCTATAAAATGCACTGCACACATCTGGATTTTTGGTTTAAACTGTTCTGGAACAGTGCTGTACATACAACTTAACCACTGATTTCTAGTCGTGTCTTTTTTTGGAAGGCCAAACAAAGTAGTTTCGCTTTCACAACGAAACACACAGCGATTCCACAACATGGCAGTGGCGGCAACAGCAAGAATTAAAGTTACGCCTTCTTTCTTTGCGTGAACATTTGGGCGGCGTTATGCAACTCTTCCCACACAGTGACATAGACATGTGGGAGCGTGTTAGAACGAGACGTTTTAGGTAGCGTTGGTTGACTCTTAACTTTTATAAAGATTATTTCTTTGGATTTGAGACTTTAATCTTTGCAACTTTACAGATCTTCTTTATGCACCGAGAGCTTGTAACACTCCAAAGATAAAGAAACAATTGAAATCGCATCATATGACCCCTTTAAACAAATAGTTTTTTTTTTTTTTGTAGTAGTTCCCAAGCTAACAATTTCTGGTTCCCAGAACATTCTCCGAACATTCTAAAAACATATGTTTAGGGTTTGTTTTTGGTTAGCCAGAAAACGTGTCTTTACAGAACTACTGTAAAGCATTTTGTTTAGGTTTGCAGAACATTTCCCTAACCTTCCAATGACGTTTCTCTAACCTATTCCGTAAGCTAGCTACATTCTATTGAATATCTAGCCCAACACTGCCAGTTAGTCCTCCCAGTTACCACCTACCTCTGAGTGTGTCCGTGTTACAAATTATCCCCTCCATCAGACTGACTGATTGTGTTTTAACTCGCGCAGACCCACACGCACACTAGACCATCTGAGCTCAGAAAGTCCATTAAGAGTCAGTGATTTAGAGGCGTTTAGCTTTGTTTACATTCCTGCCTTCTTGAAATGGTGTCTGAGTGGACAGCTGAAAGTCACACAGTCAGACACTCTCTAAACACACTGACTCTTCTCCCGCACTACAGCCCGAATTTCACCTCTTCATTCGACTTCCAGATGGAAGTGTTTGAGCAAAGTGACTGAGATCAAGAATGTGCAAAAAGCGATTTTAGGTTGATCCTACAGTGCTGTAGCTTATGCCATTGAATATGAAATATTAATCGCATTTACATATGATGTGGTGAGAAACTGTTGGCACAGGGATCATCAAATGAGGTCGAAAAAATGGTGTAAGAAGATAAAAAGAAAAGAGGAATGAAGAAGAAGAAGAAGAAGAAGAAGAAAAGTTAGTTTTTTTAACTCTAATGTTGGACTAATTTTATAGTAACATGCTGTTTACTCCTCTTAAATGTGCTTCTCATAAGAATTTACTCGGAGCGTGTAATTGCTTTTGGCACGTAACAGAACATATGTGTAACAAGGAGGCACTGAATAAATTATAAAGCCCTGTTTTTACATCGTTCATCTTTAAAATCTGTAGCAGAGAGCTTGAAACGGTCAATTCCCGTGATCTGAACAAATCCTCCACATCTGGAAGAAAACCAAAGATGGGAATGTGGGCTCAGAAATCTAGTTCACCCAAAGAAAGCACTCTCTCGCTTTACAGTTCTCTCATTTTAACATGAATATTCTTGACTTATGACTAATTTTAACAAAATAAACATGTTCTCGCCAACAGTGCTGGGAGAAAACTGGATAGAAGCGTGGCCTAATCTTCACTTTTGCATGCAAACAGAACTGCTTTCACTCTAAATAAGCACGAGCTGCCCCAAGGTTCTCTGGATGGTAATTATACCGTTCTGTTTAAGGCAGCACAGCTGGGTACGGATCACATTCAATTATTATATCAAACATTAATTATTAGCCCATTACCTACACTATAGAGTGCATATCCTGAGCACACTCCCTCACGTAAACCCTCAAAAATTAGCTTTTCTGACTCCTCACAAATACAGATTAGTCCTGGAGAAAATGCAGACTTTCCGAAATCCCTCACAACATGACAATGAATTCTTACTTGGAGTGACAATGAAGCTTAGGTATGCTTCGTTTTTCAAAACCTTCTTTAATAGAAGTTAAAAGTGCATTTACACACAGTCTTTTCCCAGAAACGCTCCTTCTTTTTTTGTTCCACGCTTCATTGGCTCCGGGAGAGGCCCATTTATTTCACTCGTCAAATCACTCACTCATCTGGTTTCCATGGTTTCAGCAGATCATCCTCTGTTTGATGCCAGAGATAGTCCGTCAATGTTATGATGGGCTGTCACACAAAGAATATGGAAGAATATATCTCCGACTGAAATAATAATAATGCCTGTCTGTCATCATAAGATGAGCCTCGACTCTTCCTGGGTTTCAGAATGCCACACCGACTTCCTGTTTGAACCCAACATGACTGCCACCCACCAAAAGAGCTTACAGATATGCTAGTGATCCAGTCAACACAGTTTGACAGTATCATGAACAGCTTGATGGTGAAAAAAGAGCACCGGCGATGTCTTTATGTACTTTAAGCATTAGATTGTGAGAAGTTGTATTGCATTTGTTTTCCTACTAATCAGCTTAACCATGGGGAAAATCACTGTGCACCTTGTCTCATGGCTTATTGTTTTAATAAAATAGTGGAAAGAGTACAATAAAACAATAAACCAATGAAAAATAAAGCCATAATAATAATCAGAATAAACAAAATGCAAATCAACTTTTTTTTAAATTATGAAATATTACAAATCAAAATACTGTTTTCTACTTTAATATATTTAAAATATTTTTTTTTCCTGTGATGCAAAGCTGAATGTTCAGCAGCCATTACTCCAATCTTCAGTGTCACATGATCCTTCAGAAATCATTCTATTATGCTGATTAGATTCTCAAGAAGCATATTTCAACTTATTTTTTATCACTACTGAAAAAGTAGTGCTGCTTAATGTTTTTATGAAAACTGTGATACTCTGAGGATCCTTTGATAAATAGAAAGTTTGAAAGAACAGCATTTGTTTTGTAAGATTATACATGTATTTACTGTCACTTTTGAGCAATTGAATATGCCCTTGCAGAATAAAAATATTAATTTCTTCAAAAGAAAAAAAATACATCTTTTTTATATGTAAATTACAAACCAGATAATTATGACTAACTCTGTCAAAGTATGCACATCTGTGGCCACACATCAATTATGTATTCTTAATGTTTTATTAAATGTATTCTATGTATTCTATTCTATGTTGGTGAAAAATCATGTATAAATGTATGAAGTTGCTAATATCTAAACTTAGTGTTGGGCTTAACAAACGGCATGATAATTTTTAGACATGTTCTGCTCTGTAATTTTGTATTACTTGTTCCATGGTTCTTGAAGCAAATATATAAATGAAGCAACAAAATCCAGGTGGCACATTTCACAACCACGCGCTATTTACCATCATACCGCCCAGCTCTAATATAGTTAATTAGCCTAACTTGGCGCATTAATATACTGTAGAATTCAATTGGTGTGCAGTCACAGGTGTGTGACTTCCTTAGATTTTTGAGCCTGAACTGTAGATTTTATATAAAAATCATTTTTCGCATTCATGTATCCTCTGATGAACTCCCATCTGAAAGGTCTTGTTTACCTAAATACAAGCTTTTAACCTGCCCTCCATCTGCCTTTATGTTTATAACAGTTAAATAAGAACTACACATATCTTTACATAATACTAGCAAATAGAAACACACACTTAAAGGGCTGATGGAAAACAGCAGCTCACTCATGCATGAGGCAAGCAAGCAAATGGCTTTTCCGGATGTACTACATGGTTTTCTATTCTCCATAACAGTTCATTATTTAATATTTCTCTTGGCTGCAGCATCTAACTACTCTGTCGCTGCATGCGTAGCCATCTTTAGACAGCTTAATATTGTTATTAACCCTGTAAAGTCTCACATGTGAAATAATAGTCAGAAAAATTTAATGTTTTGTAATGGAACATTTTTTTAGACTTTCAGAAAAAAATGTCTGAAAATCTAGAATATACATACTGTATACTGTATATCTGAGTATCATATCTGATAGATTTGGTTTTTATGGCTTGTATATTATAGTTAGAATATGAAGTTCACACTCAAGAAGCGAGAGAAAAAAAAGAGCAAAAATATGCATTTTGGTGCAGTTGCTGATATTTATATGGCCAAAAAGTTGAACAATAAAAGTGTAAATTCTGATAGCTCATAATGTGCATTAAAGAGAGTTGGTAACACTTTAGTACAGTTACCAATTCTCACTATTAACTAGCTGCTTATTAGCATGCATATTACTAGCATATTGGCTATTTATTTGTACTTATAATATTTGTACTTCCTCCTGGATGATGTCTCTCCTCTCTTTGGTGTCTGCTTTTCCCCATTGTTGGAAATGAGAATTTCCAAGGCCCTCTCTCCCTGTGCATGGCATTCCGATGATGTCACGTAGCCTCAGCATTCTTTCAGCTTGTTCAACAGAGGTATTGGCAGCCCACTTGCGTCCTGATCTTGTAGTAATGCCTGAATTTCTTACTTGCTCATCCTGGGTGTCTCTGTATGACAATACAATTCTACATTTTGCCACCTTAAATTCCTCCACCACGGATGACAGAGGAAGCTGTAGCTATCCTGATCTTATATCTTTGGCTTAAACTTCATTCTGGCCCACATTGCCATGTGGTCAAGCAGTGTTAACACCCACCTCGCCTCCACATGGGTTGTAGTCGTTACAGTCAGGTCGTCCATGAACCCTCTTATTGGCGGTTGACGATTGCCCGATTCCATTCTTGGTCCTCTGGTTTCTTTCCTAGCAGCCATTACAAGGAGGTTCATTCCCATAATGAAGAGGATGGGGGAGATTGTGCATTCAGTTACGATTCCCTTTTCCAGGTCTTGCCACTGGGTTGTAAACTGGGCTGTTCTGAACCATAACTGAATGCCTCCGAAGTAACTGGTGATCATTCCCTTGATGAACAAAGGTATGTAGTAATGGTAAAGGGCTACATAAATGAGGGCATGAGGATTGATCCATATGCATTGGCCAAGTCTAACCAAACCACTGTTAAGTTAACTTATTAGCATATTATATATATATAATATATATATCGATATTATATAGACTATTTTTTTTTTTTTTTTTTTTTGTTTTTTTTATAATAAAAATATTATAATATCTCACTAAGCTAAAAATAACACTGGTTTTCACTCTTTTTATAAAATCGCCCCTGGTAGAGTTCTTGAATATTACTAACTATAAAGTATAAACGTTATCTTATGGTTGCTTTATTAAAATCAGTAAATTCACAGCAGAAAGACCCGACGAAAGACAACGTTTATAGAAGCTAAAGGCCTTGTGGGCTAAAAAAGAGTATACAGGGAGATCAAAATTATAGAACAACCTTACAATTTCTTACATTTCAAGGTCCGCTTCATTTGTCCACGGTGTGGGCTACTGTGTCAGAGCGAGGAGCGATGGAGACGGTAGGGAATTCACAATGAACAGTCTTATTTACATCATCGACCCAAGGGACACACACGTAGGAACAAGGATCGACGATCGAGACAGCACACAGGACTCTGGAAACACAGGGCTTAAATACACATGGACTCTAATGGGACACACCTGAGATCAATGGAACTAAACGGGGAACACCTGGAACAAATGAACAAAAGGACAGGAACGGGAAGGACCAAATAAGGGCATAAACATAAACAGAGCACGAGGGGGAGAAAAACAACACAAGACAGGAAACAGAGTCTGCATTAATCCCCCACCCCCCCCCCCCCCCCCCCCCCCCCCCGGAAGGCAGTCCCGCGCCCCAAAACATCCAACGGAGACGTTTTGTGCAGCAGGAGTTGGGCCATTTATACAGTGACATGACAGGGTGAATGCAAATGTTTATCAGAACCTCCTTCAGCAACATGCAGTATCTTCCCTGCATTCATCTCCCAATCAGCAATTTTCATGCAAGACAATGCCCCCGTCACATTGCAAAATGGGTAACGCAGTTCCTTGAAACTAAGAACATTGAAATAATGAAATGACCGGCCCAGAGTCCTGATCTAAACCCAATTGAAAATCTCTGGAGAATCCTTGGCAACAAAGTTATGGGTAAGAAACCCACTACAGTTACCAAACTATGGAAGAGAATGGAAGAAAAGTGGACCAAGATCACACCAGAGCAGTGTGAGAAACTAGTGATATCCTCCGGCTGCAAATGTGCTGAAGTCATTCAATGCAGGGGCCTATACAATTCCTACTAATTTCTGTCAGCTGTAACCTTCCAAAAAATGTTTGTTCGTCTTTTGTGCTACAGTGGTTACATGGTCTCTAATTTTGATCGCTGTGTTTTACAATATTTCAGAAAAAAGCAAGTATTTATAGATTGTCCTCTAATTTTGATCTCCATTGTAAACTATTAATCAAACGACAGAAGGCACATTGTAGATTGTATGCAAGTTTTCGATGACGTTAATAAATTGTAGGCCTTAGAAAATGGTGTATCAAATATGATACAGTTGGCTTTATAGGGTTAAAGATGTTGCGGCTCTTCAGTGGTGACAATGCGGGTGCCAACGTGCCACAGCGGATCATCTAAGTTGAATAGTTTGGATCCGGCTGGGAGCGTGTGGCCGATCGGGGCTGCTGGGTTATTGTCCTGCAGGAGAACCTGCAGGATCCCGAGTGCACGGTTGTAACCCCGCAGCTCTGTCTCACATGCATTAAACATCAGCTGCCACTCAAACTTTAACTGCAGGTTCACAGTGTAATTGCTTCCTATTTTAGTGAGGTCGATGCCAACTGCATAGCAATGAGACAACAGCTGCACACGGACACACACGCACACTCAAGCATACACAAGCAGTCACATGTTCGCTCAGGCGCTTTCTCGCATCTTTCCCTCATGCATACAGTACATGCACGCACGCAAACGCTCACAATTAGAGCGAGCTTTCAATAACATTGATTAATGTAATGCATCTGCTCCTTGCGGTGACAAGATCTTGCTGTCAGGAGCGCAGACGGGAACATAAGCTGTGAATGCCTGATTCTAACCTGTCCAGACTCAGTTCGACCCGTCTTATCTGGGGTCAGGCATTTAGTCGAGCAGGTTGGAAATGGTTATCAAAGGTTGATGCTGATCTGGGATCAGATGAGCTGCTTCCACACTGTTTAAACTAACTGATGGTGGATCTGATTTAGGATCATGCTTAAGGGATTTGAGACTCGTAGTGAACAGCGAACTCTCATCCAGGCAAGATTCTGCGTACAAGAGTTTGATCATCTCAGTATTACAGAAGAAAGATGAAATTCAAAGGAGTAACACTTCACTTGAAGACTATATAATGCATTAGAAAGGGCCGCTGACATCAGCAGGATAGCTGAATGACAGCAATAATACACCATATGTTAAATGCCAATATTAATTATATATTAAAACTATTTATATTTTAATAAATATTAAAATACTTTTAAATGATAGTTGTAAAAAGTATCAAATTTAACTTATAATAATATTATGTAAGTATAATAAAAAGGTTGGTGCAGAGTAGTTTACTTAGTTTTTTTTTTAATAATACTTTTATTCAGCAATGATGTATTAAATTGATCAAAAAGTGACAGTAAATACATTTGTAATGTTACAAAAAATATATATTTCAAGTAAATGTTCTATTTCAAGTACATTTCTATTCATCAAAGAATTTACAAAGAATCCTGAAAAAAACATGCGGTTTCCACAAAAATATTAAGCAAAATATATAATATGTTTATTGAGCACAAAATCAGCATATTAGCATGAATATGAAGGATCATGTGACACTAAAGACAGGAGTAATGCAGCCTTTGCCAGCACAGCATGAATGACATTTAAAGTATGTTAAAATAGAAATTGTTATTTTAAATTGTAATATTTCATAATATTACTGTATTTACTGTATTTTCTATTAAATTAATGCACCCTTGATGACCATAAGAGACTGAGGTTACTATTATTTATGAAAAGATACAATGCATTACAATGTTTATTATAAGTCATTATAAGGCAGCAAGGATTTTTATAATGCATATGCATGTATAGACTTGAAGTAAAGTGGTGATAAAAGGTTATATCCTATAGAGATTATAAATTCAGTGATGTCGTTGATTAATTGTTTCCATTGAGAAAGGAAATGCTAAGTCCCCATTGCATATAAATTCCCAGCACTTCTCTGACCTTGTTTGTTTGTGTGTGTGTGTGTGTTGGGTGTGGTGTAGGGAGGACAGAGAGAGAGAGAGAGAGGAAAAGCACAGAAGGGTGATTAAGCGAGAGTGGAAAACTGATTATGACTCGATTTTTGAGTGTTTACGGCAAGTGTGTGTAAGCAAGAGATACAGGGTGGCAGTAAAAAGAGAAGGAATTATCAGTATTAATTTGTGATTGAAGTCTCTTTTATCAGTTGAACACGCATTGCCACTTTATCGGCTACTAACCGATCCTGCAGCTTTCCGATGAAGTGAGTGGATTATTACGGGACTTCAGTGTGGCAGGAAACAAGGGCTCGACAATCTGCTCTGGGTCCCTCAGTGCACAGTTAAGACACCCACGGCGTCTGCACAACACACACACACACGCGCTCCTGTATACAAACACACGTTCATAACGGGTTCCCCCTCCTCCTCCTGCTGCCGTCTCTCGAACACACACACGGAGCATGGCGGGGAATGGTGTAACCAACAGCAACGAGCAGAGCGGGGAGTTGAGACACTTTTGGTTCTCATGCCCAAGGGATTGTTTGTCGTTCTTGCGCTCTCTCTGAGGAAGATGTTATGCATTTTGACAGGATTATAAAAATAAATAATGAGGTGGAAGTTTGTTAGAAAAAGTGGCACCATCTCAGAGGCCCTGAAGTATGTGTGAAGAATGTGTGTGTATGTGTTATTGTACAGGAATCCTACAGTTTTACAGACTGGCACAACAAAATCTGTTGCATAGTGTTGCAAAATGCATAGTGACTGGTGAGGGTGTTTGGGGTCACATCTCGAACAGTTATGGCATCTCTTTTTTTTTTTTTGGAGAGGGCACTATAGACAGTCCTGGTTCCCTAGACAAGATAAGACATGGCCAAAGAAAAACAAAACTATAGACCCTCTCCCAAACGGCATTGATAATTTCGTGAAGTCATGGATGTACCATTTGTAATTACAGTTTCAAGAAGGGCACTTGAGATCACAGCCTATGCCCCATTGATACACACTAATTTTATTTTATTTTATATTTTATTTAATCTCAATTAAGTTGTAGTATTGTTTGGAAGGCCGATTGTTGGCAAGAATAAGGTACAATCAAAAATAGGGAAACAAACAGGATAATAATTTTCATATACAAATATGTAAAATCTAAGCACTGCAAAAATAAATGTATAATATGTTTGTCTTGTTTCCCAATGCAAATAGCTAAACATTTTAAAGTCAAAATACATTTACTTAAGAAGCAAAATGACAAAATTAGGTTTATGCTTTAAACAAGAATAAATATCTGCCAATGGGGTAAGAAAAATAAACTTAAAGTTTAAAGGCAAAATATTTTTTCTCTCCCATGACAGTTGTTTTAAGAGTAAAGTGATTCAAAATATGGTTGTTCGGAAAAAAGACTTAATTTCTTATGTATCTTGATTCTTAAGTAAATGTATCTTAATTTAAGAATGTTTAGATACTTGTACTGGAAAATAAGACAAAATATATAGTAAGAAAATTTTCTACATATAGTTTAATATATGAATATTTATACAGAATACATTTTTTTAATAAACCATATACAATTCCAACTTGACAGCCAATGATAACCATACATGTTTTGTTTTATTTAAAATAACAGCTTTAACATTTTGATAGTACTTCCTTTTGTTTTCCACAGGAAAGGAGTTTGAATGAGCAAAACCCATTTGCTTATCAAATCAATGAAAAAGGAAGTAGGACGGTTTTAGTTTTAAATTCTGTTTTGTGACATGGACTAAAAGAGATGAAAAATTAACATGAATAAATTGTTCACAATAACAATATAGGGTGAATTTGAATGTCATGCCGACTTGAAAGTACTGTATATACAGTATATTAACAATCAAAATGTCATCTACTGTATTATGTTTCCCTTTGTTCCAACTAATGTACTCTGAACTCAGCAATAGATCACAGATCTAGTTAAAAGCATGATTAGAGTGCTTTTGCACAATTTATTTATCTTAAACTAAACAGCCTTTCATGGTGAATGGTTTTGCAGTCTGAAATGCGTGTGCTTAACCAAGGTTCCTCTCTTATTTGTGTTTTATGTGTATGGCAGTGGCCCTCTGTTTTTATGTTAGTTGCTACACATTGCCGTCTTATACCCTGCTATTACAAACAATAAAATCAGGCTCTCATGAAACTATTGTAGAGAAATATGTGCTGAATCTGCTGTTGTAAAGTTAGAGTAATTTAAAGGGGAGACTTCTCTAAGAAAGCGAATATTGTGGCCCATTCACTTTCTCTCTCTTTCTCTGTCCGTTTCCTTCTGAATATTTCCTCTCTCCTTTTGCACAATGGAAACAATGAAGTGTTCTTGGAAAGTTCACCAACCAAATTTCAATGTAGACCCAGACAACAAATAAAATGCATCCGGACGCCAGTTCACACACATTCAGTGGGAAAACACACACATAAAGTGAAAGAGAATGAAAATCTAAGGCCTCAAATCTGCATGGACTAAAAATCTGTGAATGAGAGATATTACGTTACATAAAACAACAAAATCCAATAGAAATGCCTGTTAGAATGTAACGATGTATTGATTCTATTAAATTTTATAATTGTTTGTTTCACATTTTTCTTTGCACTGTTCTTTTATTTCATGTCACAGTTTTATTTTATTTCTTAATATTACTTGTATGGGTAGTGAAATTTTACAGTTTTTTATTATTTATTTATTTATTTGATTTGCTTTTCACAAGCAACTGTTAAACTTTCAAAACTCTTAGTAATATCACAACAGATAATCAAAATGCTCCTTTTTCAAACATTTCAGCATATTTACAATTGTCTTACTACAATACACACAGTCACAAAGTATCCTTTTCACTACACAAAATAAGTATTTCATCTATTGTATATAACTGTTTTGTTCACAGTAACTGCCTCTTACTATCAAACTTTTCGTTTGCATGTCTTCTCATTCGGTTTAATAAATCGTCTTGCCCCATGCACTGATAATTCTACTAATCTTACGCATGATCATTGGTTGCTGACGATTATACAGTGGGGGTTGATAAAAAAGTATTTAGTCAGCCACCAATTGTTGCAAAGTTTCTCCACTTAAAAGATTGAGAGATCATCCGTTTGGCCTGTATTTTCCATCAGCGTAGGTTACCCAATACTATGGATGAAATATATGAGAAAAACTGAATCCGAACTCACATTGTAGGTTTTAAAGAATTTATTTGCAAATTATGGCGGAAAATAAGTATTTGGTCAATAACAAAATTAATCTCAATACTTTGTTATATACAATATATTTGTTGGCAATGACAGAGGTCAAACATTTTTCTGTAAGTCTTCACAAGGTTTTCACACACTTTTGCTGGTATTTTGGCCCATTCCTCCATTCAGATCTCCTCTAGAGCAGTAATGTTGTGGGGCTGTCTCTGGGCAACATGGATTTTCAACTCCCTGCAAAGATTTTCTATGGGGTTGAGATCAGGAGACTGGCTAGGCCACTCCAGGACCTTGAAATGCTTCTTACGAAGACACTCCTTCGTTGCCCGGGCGGTGTGTTTGGGATCATTGTCATGCTGAAAGACCAGCCACGTTTCATCTTCAATGCCCTTGCTGATGGAAGAAGGTTTTCACTCAAAATCTCACAATACACAGCCCCATTCATTCTTTCGTTTACACGAATCAGTCATCCTGGTCCCTTTGCAGAAAAACAACCCCAAAGCATGATGTTTCCACCCCATGCTTCACAGTAGGTATGGTGTTCTTTGGATTCAACTCAGCATTCTTTCTCCTCCAAACACGGCAAGTTGAGCTTTTACCAAAAAGTTCTATTTTGGTTTCATTCTGACCATATGACATTCTACCCATCCTAGTCTGGATCATCCCAAATGCTCTCTAGCAAACTTCTGGGGGGACACGTCTGGCACTGCAGGATTTGAGTCCCTGGCTGCGCAGTGTGTTACTGATGGTAGCCTTTGTTACTTTGGTCCCAGCTCTCTGCAGGTCGTTCACTAGGTCCCCCCGTGTGTTTCTGGGATTTTTGCTCACAGTTCTTGTTGACCCCACGGGGTGAGATCTTGCGTGGTGCCCCAGATCGAGGGAAATTATCAGTGGTCCTGTATGTCTTCCATTTTCTAATAATTACTCCCACAGCTGATTTCTTCACACCAAGCTGCTTACCTATTGCAGATTCAGTCTTCCCAGCATGGTGCAGGTCTACAATTTTGTTTCTGGTGTCCTTGACAGCTCTTTGGTCTTGGCCATGGTGGAGTTGGAGTGTGACTGTTTGAGGTTGTGGACAGGTGTCTTTATACTGATAACGAGTTCAAACAGATGCCATTAATACATGGCTATGAAACAGTTGTCGCCCGGGAATTACGTGTAAGGAGCTCTTAAGAGAAGTGACGTCTGTTGAGAGCAGAAATCTTGCTGTTTGTAGGTACCAAATACGTATGTGCTACCGAGGAATTTACCAATTAATGGTCTTTAAAAATCCACAATGTGATTTTAGGATTTTTTTTTCTCATTTTTGTTTCTCATAGTTGAGGACTAACTCATGATGAAAATTTACAGGCTCTCTCATCTTGTTGTAAGTGGGAGAAGTTTGCCACAATGTCGGTCGGTCTGACTACGTAACTACTCTTTTATGCGACCACTCTAGCGGTAGATATTCTATAGATAGTGGTGAGATTCAATCGACTATCGTTTTCCAAAGAAATTGTGTTGAAATTTAGGGATAACCAAATGGTAACTGAATTTATTCTTTACTCCTAATAACGTGATTTATCTCTCACGATGATAATCACTATATTGTATGGTCTGTGTGATGTGTATGGGTATGGTATTTTCCTTGTGTATGGTGTGTGTGGATGTGTCTTGTGTATGTGTATGTGTGTGTTGTCTTGTTTATGAGGCAACAAATTTGGTATGTAGTAGACATGGGCAGGACATAGGGATTCCAACGAAAGGTGAGTTAGTAGGACATTCTTCAGTGGCCCCTAATTCAAAAGGCTTACTAAATAATCAGAAAATGAGTTTTTTGAAAATCTAAAACCGATGCGACAAAGCGTTCCTCGTGAGGGCGTAGGTGTAGGGTTGGTTTAGGGCCATAGAATATACGGTTTGTACAGTATAAAACCATTAAGCTATGGAGAGTCCCCATAAACCATTAAAACAAACCTGCGTGTGTGTGTGTTTGTGAAGTCGTGACAAAATGTCCCAACAAAGATGGCAATATATGAAATCCTTGTCCTTGTGGGAGACTCAATCACAAAAAAAACTCCCTTTGAGAACATCCTCATTTGTAAAAATGTGTATTTTGCAATTTGTGTACATACAGCAGGATAGGGAGAGGAATTTATCAGACATTGATCAGAGATGTGTCAGAAGAAGGGAGACAGATGGCATCAAATACAGCATTTTACATTGCATTTTGCTATGTGATACTGTACATAGAGGAGGCACCTACCAAATGGTAGTGTAAGGGCCGAAGACGAGCAGCCGGTTCAGCTAGTAATTTAGCTCAAAGGGAATCATTAAGATTTTAAAGGGAACTCCACCAAAAATATGTAAGGGAATTAGGACAGAATCACAGTTTTACGGCTGATCACTGAGACGGCCAGCGATTCAGTGAACGAGCCGTATGACATCAATTCTGCAATGGATATCTATATCCAAAATATAGTGAAAACACTATTAATTAGCACATGTAACAAGATCGGCAGATTAAGACATTAACTTGTGAGCACAAAACACAAGATACTTCTCTTTTACATATAAATAAGGCTTTATTGGATAAAACTAAGACATATAAACTAATCTAACACAAAAACACACGCACTCACACAAGTTGCAGAAAGAGAGAAAGAGAGGAAATAATTAAAGAGAATGAAAATGTGGAATCCCAAGTTTACAGTAATATGTGCAATTGCATAGATCTGAAAATTCATCAATCACTTAATTAACCCTCGCATTGAGTTCCTCAATGAGGTTAAAATTTATATTAAATGCACCAGTTCAGCTAGAATCTGGAAGTACTTGCGTTCCTGTGTCCGGGGTTCCCTTCCTTGTCTGGTTGCTAAAAGGGGTTTCCTGAGGTTGCTGATTGGCTGGAGGTTCAGTTTTGGGAAGCCAGTGATTGGGCGTTGGCAGGCGACGCGGAGCTGTGGTCTGCAGTTGAAGGATAGACAGCACTCTTCGGAGATGCGGCGTTAGGCAAACTTAAATCAAAACACGAAACTCTCAACGGAAAAAAAAACAAACTAAAGAAATAGAAATAGAAATAAAGTTTGACGAGACCAGGTGGCGTTCCTCCTCATGGTTTCAGAGGAGCTGGCGTTTAAGCCAGAGCACGCTCAAAACCTCAAGAGAGTCCTGATCTTTTTTAAAAGTCATAGCTCATAAGCTCCGTATGGACCGTTAGCAAACTATAAGGAGCGTAAGAGCAAAGCTGAGAGGGGTTGAATTGAACGCGCAGCACCAATTAGCAGTATAGAGCAATGCACCGCCGCTCGAGCGCCAGCGCATCGATCGGCAGTCTTGATGGTGCTTTCTAGGCATCATTTCTCAACCAGGCTGTTTGACAACACCCCAAAGGGGTTTTGAAGCACAATTAGCGTCGTGTTGAATCGGGGCAGTATTGTATATTTCCATCCTCCCCCTCCATAAATCAACTATTATCTCATCTTTCACATGGTCTGTGTTTTTCCCGCTCTGGCAGAGTATACGTTTTGGACATAATTTCTTATAATAAGAATATGATACATTTGCCCAAGTATTGATTGGAAGAAACGTTGTACGCATGACTCAACCACCCCATTACCTAAACTAAATAGCCTTCTTAAAAAAAAACAAAAAAAAAAAAACTATCAATGTTATTCAAAATCATTCAAAATAAATGATTGAGTATCAGACTTTGTATGATGGTTTAAACAGTGGGTTAGATACCTGATATGTATGGGTCCGTTTAGATATATAGCAATGGTTAGGTGTCGAGTCCTTTTGGGGCATTTAGTATGCATATTCACATGGAACATGAAGTTTCTTTGGCTTCTGTGGACGTACGGATATCCCGTGCTTGTAGGAATTTGTACGACAGTCGGTCTTTTGTCGTGAACGTGGCGGAAGCTCAATTTGAAGCTTGTGATTCACTGTCACTGTTTGCCATGTGGCGGGTCACGCTGTGCATCTCTTTGACCCATAGTCGTGTGATAACTTGCCCCACACATTGGGACCACTAGCTTGTGACCGTGTTCTTTTGCTGGTAATGGTGACAACTGTGTTCTGTGAGCGAGGGGAGTGTAGGCTCTTAGGCTGGACGGTTTCCAGAGAGGGGCTCAGGGTAGTGTCTCGATTCGTCTAGACATCCTGTGGTCAGGGGGCCTCTGTGGAATTTTTGGGGACTCCTCGGCCTCCACTCGGTTATGCACCCGCCATCTTAGATTGCACGATATTCTTTGGTTGATCACCCGAATCCTCCAGGTAGAGAGCTGCACATTTGTCCCTTATTACTCACCACTTTGCTCCAGGAAAGTCTTAGCTTATAGTCCCCTTTGATTTCGGATTCTCTTGTTGGTTCATTAGCCTTGTTTGCGCACCCCCGCACACCCGCGAGCGACGTGTTGTGTCCAGGCTTATTGCCACAGTAACACTCTTCAGCCCCTTACTTTACAAACCTCCATTATGGACTATTTGGCATTTCCCTTTCATACTTTTTTTATTTGCTATACTCACACGGGATAATTACTCATTTTAAAAACATTGTGATTGTATGTGTAGTTGTGCGCATAGTTAGGTAATGTTAAAGTGTATTTATAACATGACCAATTTTGCCTGTACCTTACTGTAATCTGTGTTTTTGTTCACCCCAAGGTGATTTGCCACAGTCAAAAATTGTTTGTCGTGCACCACGCGCCCCGAGTGACCCAAATTGTATTCAAAGTGAAAGTCTACGACTTCATCTGTTATGTTTGGTGATTCACCCAAATATATTCCAATAATTGAGTTTTGAAACATCACTGCGTATGCTTGACCGCCAGTGAACACACCCATGTTTTGCCTGGTTAATGATATCTAGTCATATGCCGGTCCCCCTACAGTAGTCCACACGTTGGTTTTTTTTATTGACATAGCCTCCGCGGTTTACCACGATCAGTTTGGATTTTTGTAACCCGCGTGTGGCCTTCTCACCTCAGTTTTTTTATAATAAACACTATGGTGCTCCCTCAAAAGATTCTTTCCCCGCGGTTATACCACTATAAACCCAATATCTGTCATTACGGTATGGTTTCCACCTGTCACAGCTAACCTTTAGCGTCTAGTTTTTTTGGGATAATCCTAGATGTCTTAAATACCGAGCATGAACTAAACAAATATTCTGTTTATATCATCATAAACCAAATGGTGTTGGTTTCACTCAGAAAACACATGTAAACTTTACAAAACTAAGAACTTAACACATTGAATTCTAAATATTACATTTTTGGAAGTAGAAAGACTGAAAACTAGTAGATTGCTCGTGTAAAACCATCCTGCTTATAAAAAATTCATTGTTTATCAGGTAGATGAGAAAGTATGTATGTAGAATTGGGTTCTACTGGGGTACATACTTCCACAGCAAACTGCCTGCAAACCATACTCTTTAGCCGACTGCAAACCACAAATCAGAGAGGACTTTGCCGCCATCTTTGCAGAAAAGCCCACTAACCCAGCACTGCTCCTAGTACTCAAGTATTCCCATTAAAACACTGAATATGCTTAAGTTTTCTTCAGTTGACTTTGTCCCTTGGAACGATGTTTTCAGGATGATGTACGGGGGCACTCCAGATTTTAACGGTAGGCTCCCAGTCAACAGTCATGCGTGGCCCCCCCCCCACCCCGAGAATAGCATGATAAGCTTGTAATTGGTTCACGTAGTGTCCGCCCCGGCTTTATTACTGGCAAATTAAGACCCGTCATACAACAGCCAAGCAAGCATTGTGCTGAGGTCGCAAGGAACTAGGTAGTCTCGTCAGGTTTTGAAAGGATCTCCGGGTTCAGCCAAGTTAACTCACCAACAACCAACTCTTGACCACACGTTTATCACAAAATATTTCACTGGTCCCTTTCTTTCTTTATATCTGGCTTCTGATGCCTTACCATGGATAGTGCTCACATACTTCTGTTTGCTAGTACAGTCACCTCCCTCTCTATTAACAATGCTTTTTGTGGCACGAATCCCCCGCTAGTCCCCCCACCGCCCCCCCCCACCTATCTCCGAATATATTTAGTTTCCTCTTATCCACTAACCCAAATTGCCCCCCCCACTCCACCACTGCAAATATCCCCAACCCGGCTACTGGTATATCCCTCCTCGGCTATGGTGTGGTGGTTTGGCTATAATCACCTAATTATGTTTTTTCTGTTGTCGCTCGACCCAGTATCGTTGTTTTGCCTCACCACAGCGTTGAGATGGTTGCAGTATATTGGATATATCCCGAATTGTGTTATCCGAGTCACTTAAGCTCCTACCCATCCCCAGCAAGTTCTGTTGATAATTGGCCCTTGCCATTTTTACTTTGTTGTGTTGTTTCCCACCACCCAGGATTTTTACAGACGTGATCACTTAACATCGTTTGTTTATAGCTTAGGCTAGATTTTTCCTGTGTGGGAGTCCTGGTTAGGTTGGGAGGTTATGTCTAGGATTCGTTTTGAGAGCAAGATTCTGAGTGAACCTTCTGTTACCCTTTCTTTTTGAACACGCCTTCTATTCCCATCTGCACGAGGTCTGAACAGGGGCTATAAAATTATTTTTTTTTAATTAATTACAAATTTCCTTGTTGAGGACAGATTGGATTTGTACTCTGATAGACGTTCGCTTTAATGCATTTGTTTTGTAGAGGTTTTGGTGCGATCACTTTGTTTTTGTGGGGGGGGGCCCTCAACAAGCCCTTTGTTGATGATGGCATTGTTCTCTTCATCTCATAGTTCATTTCAATGCACACATCACACTATTACTGAACGAAGGAGGTTATCCAAATACACACACCTATAGACAGAGTCAACACACACTCATGGCCTCCCGTAAGTGACTGGAGAAGACTGCAATGCCGTACACATGCTGATTAAAATGCTCTCTGATTAAACTAAGGAGATCTTCTGCTAAACCGCATCCTGGCCGAAGCTTCTTCAGAAGATGCATGGATGCGTATGGATATTTACAAGCAGACGAATGAGATAACGCACAGCCATAATCAATACATCACAGCTGTTAAACATTTGCCCATATTGAAAGATGGATTATCTGTATCATCTCACCATTCAGCGCCTTTCAAAGCAAATGACAGCAATTTGTGTTCAGCACTCTTGATTTCCTTCTGGCTTCTCAGCTGTTAAGTATATGGTCTAAGAGGATGTAATGGATTGAAGCTAGTTTGACAGTTACAGTGCGTGATTGTAAGCCGAGGTAAACACAGCACTGTAAGCAGGACAATCAGCTTTTAGCTCTTCTGAGCATCAGGCAGCATACCAACAGGCAGTGAGTCGACAGCCTGATGCATGATGCATTTGTTTTTTTAGTAGCAAGAAAAGGAATATTTTTACTAGCACTAGAATTTTATATTTTGATTTGTTTTAGTGATGTCTGATTCCAGATTTACCCACCCATAAACATCACACACAAAGTGAACTTTCTATCCATCAAACAATGCTGAAAAAAGTATCACAGTTTCAAAAATCAGCACAACTGTTCTCAACGTTGATGATAATAAGAAATTAGATGAGTATCAAATCAGCATAGAATGATTTCTGAAGGATCATGTGACACTGAAGACTGGAGTAATGGCTGCTGAAAATTCAGCTTTGCCACCACAAGAATAAATTACATTTTAAAGTATATTAAATAGAAAAATTATTTTAAACAATAATGTTTCACAATAATACTGTTCTACTGTATTTTTGAGCAAATAATTGCAGACTCTGTGAGCATAAGACTTCAAAAACATTTAAAAAGTCGTCGCACCCAACTTTTGAACAGTATGTGGAATACACTTGTCATTTATCATCTTCACTGTTTTTACATTTAGAATACATGTGCCATCATTTAACACTTACTTTAACATAATCTTTAATAAAGGAATGAATAACAGTGTAATCTTTATCAAATCTCAAAATGAATATCCATTTACCAACACTGTTCCATTTGGTGGTTTATTTGTAGGGCCATAACATATTTGATATATAATAATAATAATTATAATAAGATTTAATATTATCCCAGTTTTACTATTGAGGCTCCCTAATTTTAACATAAAATATTTATTAACTCTTTACTAATTGATAAAGATATTCCGGGACCTTAAATATATATTTAATAATTATAATTAATATACATTTTAAGCTTTTATAATGGTCATAGTATCATTGAGAAGATTAAAAAAGTTTATGATGCGTAAAGCTATGTTTGTTTAGTCTAAAATGCAGTGTGGGATATTTCTGACAGCCGAGCTCATCCACTTGTCCCGGAAGGGATGAAAATGAATAATTGCTGAACTGGAACAAAGCACCAGTGGAATCATAAATCACAAGGTGATTTACTCTGTTGTTGTTTGCTACTGTAGACATTAGTGCATATATATGACCTATAAACTGTCATTCTAGTACTTCTGTGGTTATTCAGCACAGTAAGTAGAAGTTTTTTGTTTTGTTTTGTTTTAATGATTTGGTGAATTGGTTGCACATATATATAAAATTGTACAATTTCATTTGCATGTTTTTGTACGATCTGCTCATAAGGAGCAGCCAAGAGTGATCACACCTGTCTGATAACATGTACTAAAGGGCTAAATTAGCGATTCTTGGACAGAATGAGCAGGAAGAGCACACCAGGCTTCTTTCCAAAAGTCAGAATTCTGCTTCTTCTTCTAAGTCCATATGGGTCAGAAGTTTAAGCCTTAGCTTGAAAGTGAGATGCGTCATATGGACATCCATTAGCACCACTTGGGATTTAACATTACTGATGTATCATCCCATCACGCAGCCCGGCCTCTGCTACATTTGGAAAATGGGCCTTTATTTGAAGCCTTCCCTCCTTATTAGTGCTGATTCCTGACAGATTTAAAAGGAGTGAATCTGTTTAATGGGAGTCTAAAAAAGGCAGTTGCCATCCATGTGGAAATCGATGAGTTAATGACTGATGCTGAGGCTATATTACAGCTCAAATTCACTGTAACTGCCTGTCTCGTAGCTTTAAATTAATGGACATCTCAGCGCCGTGATGGGCTCTGCACTTTCATGAGAACGTACAATCACACACCAACATACATAATCGATGATGTTCCCTCAGTCCAAGAGTGACGGGCTGAGGGAGAGAAACTTATTCAACTATGCCATCCATGTGGTGAAAATTGGACAGAGAAGGGCTGAAGTGAGGATTTTTTGGAGTTAATTAAAAAGTCAGAGCGCAGTCTTAATTTATGACTTATCTGAAGGCAGGGAGAAGGGGCAAGGGAGACGAGAGGGGTGAGAGAAAGAGGAGTAGACGTTTGATCTTCCTATTAGAAGTTAAAAGTGAAGCCTGTTGGGCAATTTTGCATGAATTCATTTTGGCTCCGGCACCTCCGCCGCCACTTCTGTGTGTTATCGGCGGGAAGCAATAGCCCTCTTAAACCCTCGCGCTCACGTCTCTCTCCGTCAGAACGCTGTTCTCGCAGAGGGGATAAGAATATTACGATGTTTAGGAGATGCCAAAAATGGAGAGAGCAAGAGAGAGAGCGAGAAACAAGGAGAAAAAGTGGGAAGCCTGGGGCTTTGATCAGTGGAGGGAGAGTGACAGAGATTTAAAGGCAGCTGTTGTGTTGTCATCTTAATGCTGCTGGGAGGAATGATACAACGGCCTCAAATCAGCTAAGGCGCACCATTGATCTGCTGAATGTCATTGTGACAGCTCAACCCGGCAAAATACTGGCTTAGACCAACCCCCAGCATCAAAAGCTCGTCAAAGTGAGCGGGAGACGGGTCGCATCAGCCCTTTGACACTCTCCCGCTCGGTCCAAGCTTTATTTGCACTGCTCATTTGTGCCTGACTCAAAACCAAAGGCTTATTTACAGCTTTCGCAGATTGGTTCTCGCTCTTTGATTGGTGTCTTCGTCAATCTTCAGGCTTTGTGACTGAAAACGAGAACTTTTTTTCCCCATCGCAGCCATTAAGGAATGAGAAGTTAGCTGTCAGTCGCAGCTAACAGCTAAACGGATCAAAGCTGATGAAAACACCTGAGGGAAAAAGCGCAAATGTGCTAGGACCCCTACCCACCCACATAGAGACAGCTGTACGAGCCTTTACAAATGTTGTACAGGACTTAAAGAGAATGCTTTTGCGCTGTACCGCCTCATTTTGGAGGTGGAGCTCCATTTCCAGCTGGTTGAAAGGAGGTTTATGGAGCCACTCACATAGCCTTCAGCGCTTAATAGGAGAACATGCTACGACATAATGGCCGATGTTTGTCAGCTCACTCAGCATACTGTACCCTTTGCAGTGAGGATTGATGTATTTTTACAGTGATGGGTAATGCACACGATTGGCCCTGTTTTGATGGCTTTAATGAGTTTGATTTGTTGTGTTATTTTAGCCTATGTTAGCATGTCCTGAGACAACTGCATTTTAGTTGATTTGTATTAACTCTACACTCCAAAAAAATTGTCTAATTTTAATGGTGAGAGTCTGTAAAAATGCTATGATTAAAAAAAAAAAGTTAATTGGGCAATGTAAGTTCCTTTACTACTGCAGGGGTGGCCAACATCGGTCCTGGAGAGCCACAGACCTGCAGACTTCAGCTCCAACCCTAATCAAACACACCTGAGCAAGCTAATCAAGGTCTAGTGGTTACTAAAAGCAGCAGGAAGGTGAGTTTTTATCAAGGTTGGAATAAAACTCTGCATGATTGTGGCTCTTCAGGACCGACGTTAGCCACCCCTGGCATATACAATGAAAAATCTAACAAGACATTTCATGTAATTTTACAAAATAACACTATTAAATATATACACATTTTTGGAGATGAATTTACAGTGGGGGAAAAATGTCAATTGAAACTTCCAGAATTCCCTGTGGAGCACTTCACATTTCATGGTTTTTCACTGAAATAACAATGAACATAAATGGGTGAGTGTATAGGTTAGATAAGTAATAAGTTTCTGGGAACGACCCATAGCCTTATATATTATATGCGTAAGCAGCGGAGACGGGGGTGTTTAGTCATATGGGTCAATTGTGTATATTAAATGCAAGTTAATCAGAATGGGAATTAGTGGCCACAGCAAATCCATAATGTAAACTTATAATATATAGATATATAGTATATATATATCCTATATAATAATAGTAATTATTAGTGCGAATTGATTAAAAAAAATTAATTAATACACACATTTTCTGAAATCCTACCTAAACATAAAGTTTTTTGAAAAATACTTTATAGTGCAATAATTCACATTCAAATCTTCAAAATTAATGTACAACAACCATAAGACGTTGTAATGGCATTTATGAGGCCAGTAGCATGATACCATTACTGATCCCCATATTTAACCATTGACTATAGCCATTGAACATTACAGTATAATTGAGAGCTATAAATTTTAACATTCATTAGACTTTAAAAAATAACAACTTCAAATTTAAGTGAACTTAAAACAATCTTCACATAATAAACCCATTATAATAAGTGTCATATTTACCTGTGCCCTTCAGCAAGTATATACAGAAATTTAAATTGAAGTTATTAAACACTAAATTCTAAATTAAATATAAAAACCTATAAAAGTAGTTTTTTTCCTCTTTTTTCTTTGTCCTTTGATTAACAGAAATCACAGCAGCTGGTTATTAGGTTATATTGGCTGTTTTGCTTAAGAGCTGCCGCGGATCTGACACGTGAACGGTGGATTCTACACGCATGCATTCTCAAAGAAAATCTTACCTTGTCTGACCCACTTAAGGTCTAAAGTCTCATATTAATGAGCTGACGAGTGTGTTAGATGAGGGAGACAGTGCCGGGCTGCTCCAGGACAGTTTTGAACCATTTCAGAGACATGTTCTTAAATGCACAGTTTTAAGGCAGCTCTTTAATCGGTTCTTTTTGGACCTTCAAGTTAAAGGTGCAATAGGTAGTTGTCTTCAGAAACATTTTTTGTTATGCAGGTTGAAAGTCTCTTCACATCCCGATAGCATCATTAAGTTAAGTAGTCTAAATGTATTTATATGTATTTATATAATCTGTGGAAGGCGTAGGATCAAGAAATGTTTGTCCAATCAAAACGCTCGGTCCGAGCTTTTTAATGTGCTTTCCTACCTGCCTGTCAACGTATCTATTAGCATACCTCTGCCACCCTGTTGGCGCAGACAGGATACGTCATCAGCACATTCACGCACGCTGTGTAGTGTTGGGTCGTTCTTGAACGATTTGTTCATTTTGAACGAATCTTTAATGTGACTCGGGAAGAAAGAGTCGTCTTGGGGAGTGATTCGTTCAGTCACGCATCCGCAACATCCTATAGGTTCTATACTGGAATTAGTCAAGTAGTTCACCAGTTTCGAGTCTTCGGGTTTTTCGAGTCTTACGTTCATCAGTGAAAGCCCCATTACACTTAAACAAGCAGACCTGAGTGGAAAAAGAATGATTCGTTCATCTAGAGTCTTTGGGTTTGAGTTGTTTCTTCATCACGTGACAGCCCCATATGCTTTAACCTATGCAGTCTGAGCCGGAAAGAGAATTGATTAGTTCATCTCTCGAATCCTCGGGTTCGAGTGGATTCATTCATCCTGTGACAGCCCCATAGGCTATAATGCAGTCCGTACCGGAAAGAGAATTGATTAGTTCATCTCTCGAGTCTCGAGTAGATCGTTCATCACGTGACAGCCCCATAAGCTTACCCTATGCAGACTGAGCCGGAAAGAGGAGGAAAGGAGAATAATATAATAAACCAACCTTTATTCTTTGGGATTTTTCCTATAATAATGCAGTGGTATGGAAAATAACAATCATGACAGAAATTCACAAATGTATAAATTGTAAGAAATAAAAAGCTACAATTTGAGACCTGAAACGCATCACATAACTGTAAGAGTAAATAATAATTATAATAAGGATGATAATAATAATAATAATAACTACGCACCCGTTTGTAAGGAAGCTTGTAAATTAACTAATTTCTCTATCCAATGCTGTCACGTCACGTGACAAAAGAACGAACGATTCGAAAGACTTGAGAGATGAACTAATCAATTCTTAATCAGAATGTGCTGCGTGGAAAAAATATCTGTCTTTATTAAAAACTGGTTTGATAAAGGTGTAATTTTTGTTTTAGATTTGTTAAAAATGGATGGTAACTTCTATTCCTATTCCGAATTTTCAGAAATCCACAAAAAAAAGTGGATACCTCACCTAGTGTATGAATGGATTATTAATTATTTTTCATCTAAACTGTTACATTTGGTTAGGGCTAATTGTTACAGATCTTCAAAATGTGAAATGCCAAAAATTTGTATTGGAGGTCTGGAGCTTTCTAATGTTAAATGTAACAATTTCTGGATTAGAAAAATCCTTATTAAGAAGTTTAGTTGTCATCCTAAAGCATTTTATAAGTGGAAAATAAATGACCCTTTTCTTTCTACTATTAAAATATTAAAAAGTTTCTGTTACCTAACAAGATGAAAAAACTTTACTATAAAATTCTTCATATGCACTATCCCTGTAATTCTTTACTCTCAAAATTTAAGTTGGACATCTCTTCACAATGCACATTCTGTAATTCTAATTTGGAAACAATATCACACTTATGCAAAGGATTTTTGGAAAGAAATATCTTGGCTTGTTTTCTCAGCTTACAACAAACTTTTTTGTTTTGAGGTAATTAATGCACTAGTTTTAATTTGGGAATCAGGATCAAAGGAGCTGTATGATATCTTAAAACTGTTAACTCTTTTAGGCCTATTTCATCTTCACAAATGTAAAGCTACATTGTATGCCCAATTTTAGGATTTTTGTATTGATTTGAAATTATTTTCTTAATCTCTCTGCTCATCACTTAATAAAAAAAAAGCTGCTAAAACTACTGTACTGATGGAAAAAATATTGACTTTGATGTAAGGGTTACCTCCTGTGTATTCTTTGAAGTTGACATTTTATTTTAATTTATTTATGATTTATTTATTAAAAAAAAGATGTTTAACTTTTTATTCATTTGTTTTTGTTCCGTTTATATTTCATTTTTATTATTCTTCATGTATTTATTGTTTTGTATTCTGTGTGTGTGTATTTTATTGCTATGACTGTATCCCATGTGAATGTTATATCTTCAATAAAAAAATTTTTATAAAAAGGAACTAATCAATTCTGTATTCCGGCTCAGACTGCATTTGTGTGTACAGCGTTTTTGGGGCTGTCTCATGATGAAACGAGCCAGACTCGAAAAAAAACCGAAGATTCAAGCGAACTAAGCAAAGTCTTTTCAGGCCTCTCCGACTGCATTGGTTAAAGCGAGTCTGGGGGCTTGTCAAGTGATGACCGAATTGACTCAGAGAGCGGAAACACGAGGCAGACTCGAGAGGATGAACTAATCAATTATTTGTCCGGCCTCAGACTGCATTGCGTTTTAAAGCGTGTATGGGGCTGTCCCGTGTGAACGAATGCCTCGAACCCCCGAAGACTCGATGAGGAGCAGGAATACTCAATTCTTTTTCCGGGCTCAGACTGCTGGTTCACGCGCAGCAGATTATGGGGCTGTCAAGTGATGAACGAACGACTCGAAAAACCAGAAGACTCGAGAGATGAACTAATCAATTCTTTTTCCGGCTCGCAAAGTCTGCATTGGTTAAGGTAGTGCTGCTGCGTGATAACACGACCACGACTTGAAAACCCGGAAAACTTGTCAGATAAGAGGGGTTGAGGTGGAGCTACTCATAGGACTGAGAGACCCAGGTAGAACACCATGATAAAGTCTTGTTCGGATTTCTATTGCAGTTTTGCTATTGGATTTAGTGTGCATCAAAAGTTTAGCGTGTAGTAGAATGTGATTAGGGAATAAGTAACACGTCAACATTTTAATTGGATTTGCTAAAAGTGAACGAAAGACTCGAAAAAAGATTAGTCATTTTGTGAAATGATCGAACTTCCCATCACTCCGCAGTGCAGATGCGACAGAGCGAGGAATGGCAGGCACCATCAACAACCCGTCTTCCTTCCTGGTTTGTAGTACTTTTAAAGAATTTGTTCAGCCGCGCGGTTGAACGGCCCCATGAGTGTAGTAAGTGCAGGGAGGGTGGAGACGTTCGCTTTCATTGCTCATCAGGCTCTAACGTTAAGCGCATTTTTCCAAGATCACCTACGCACCTGTAAGACGACCACGACGATTGCAAGCATCGATAGTTATTTCACTGTTAATAATGAAAAGAAAGGATCTAGGGCTTAACAGGGGGCAGCCGCCACACGGGCGCCATCGCACATTCGTGGTGAGAGTGGTGCGACACAAAAACTTGAAGATGCAGCGTGCATTGGTGAGGGCGACAGTACCGAGTTCAGGTGCTCCGCTTGACTCGCGACCAGGGCGAGGGAAGGGGTGAAGTGAGCATGGCGTTCTGAAACGTTGCTTTCACGTCTGAGGCGTCTGCACAGACTGAATAAAAAAGGCTACTTCTTGGTCAAGAGACAAAGTGGACAGAACCAGAAGGGGTGTGAGTGTGGGGGCCAACCTAGCCCCAACCCCTGGCGTGTTAATTGCGATAAATAGTTTAAGGGTGTTAAAACTGAAAAATAAGGAGCGCGCATGCAGTTAGGACGCGTAAGTGTGACACCACATCTTATATGTAATATATGATACAGTATACTCTAGTATGTGGATGTATGTATATAAATATCTATGGCACCTTAAAATTAACATTAAATGTCATAAACGAGAAGGTTAAAGATGTGAACAAACGTATTGTTGTTTGCAGTAATTGTATGAATTTAACAACAGTATAATTTCAATTAATTAAAAAATAGTATATACTTTATAGATATATAATGTGTAGTTTATGTAACATATATTATAAATGTATAATTTTAGCTATAAATTTGTCTAAATGATCATGACTTTTCATGATACTGGCCCTCCATTTACTTTCACTGTAAATGCCTTACTGTAACAGCATTGTTTATTTTTTAATTAGCTGAGAGACTGGTCATTTTCAATCATCTCAATCATTTTCTCCAATGATTTCACAAATACTGTCAATAGAGCTTAATTTATTGAAACCAAAACATTATTTTAAGAACTCAGCTTAGCTCAATTTCAAATTGGCTTTATGAGCACTGACACTGTTACATAACACTTCTATATAATTTGTGAAGACAGGGACAATAAAATAAAGCACCAAGAGATGAGGCGAGAGAGAAGTGAAGAGCAACAACATTATCTCAGATAAACAAACAGTGTTCCCATTTCCTGACTATTTCCTCTCATCATCGAAATTAGTAGTAAATTATAAGATCTTTCTGTGTAATATATATGCTTCTTTCAGAAACACAATCAAAACAGAACAGAACCGAACCAAGCAATCATCTGAATGAGGGCCAGACATGACTATATACTTTTATATTCTAGGTTATACGGGGTTGTGTCTGGATTGCTAATTGCTTCATTTACTGTCTGCCTGCATCTGTACAGGCTGTATTTAAAAGAGCCATGCACTAGAGAAGTCAGCACTGGTAGAGATGAGTGCAGCTCCATACAGATGAGTTAGTCTACATCAGTCACTGAGTCATCACATGTACTCACCCTCCACTTCAGAGAACAATAGCCACCCCAATTATACCATTTTAAACATTAGTTTGGAAGATGCAGGTTTTTCAGTGCTTGTTCCAAGAACTATAATTAAAAACTCAATGTCTGTGTTTAGAGAAGGACAATTTGGTGCTTTCAGAATGGTTCCAGAAAAAATGGAAGGATGTACACATTTTTCCAGGAGTGAGTGGCAGAAATACTTTGACATCGTCTGCTAATGAATGGCAACATAAAATATAGGTTTCTTTGGACTCTTAGTGACCCTTAATCGTATATTTAAAGTTCAGTAGAAGTGCATCTACAGTGTCCATATTTTGTTTTAAAGTGGTTTGTCCACAGTTGGTCAGAGGTTTTAAAGTGGTTTGGCAATGAACAAATGTAGGCAGCTGTATAGTTTTGTGAACTTGTACCCTTCCAAAAAACATGTGGGCTGGGCACATTCATATTTCACAATATTAGTGCACTATTAGTAGATATATAGCTTCAAGCAGGACAGTGCATCATCAACCACATATGAGACCATTGAGTAAAAAAGAATTAATTATCCAGCTGTCATTTTATTAAATCTATTCAATACTAAAAAGTTAGGAATAATAATAAACAGAAATTACATGTATTTGCTAAATGCACCATTTTGTTTTATCCCCACTCATTTGTTTTAACGACACAGACCCCTGCTTGTGTGAGAAGGTGATTTTCTCAGCTTCTTCAGAAGAGAGGGAAAGACGGTTAAGGCAAGTAAAGTTCATAATTCCATCATGTTATCCATTTCTTACTTTTTTTACTAAGAGTAAAATAATGTTTGTTGTTTTTGTAGATGTTGAATGCCAGAGGCATAGGAGAGCATCATTCTTTTGAGATTAATGTGAGTTATTTTTAGAAAATAAATGTTTCTGTTGTCTCCTGCCTGTTTACCTCAGTATGATTACGTGTTCATATTTTATGTAAACCATTGATGTCTGTGTTTTTCATTGCAGAACTCAAACCAACTTTGGAGTTGTCTGATTTGGAGAGTCATCATTCTTGGTCTTCCTTTATTAAAGGAATAGTTCACACAAAAAAAATAATTTACTTGCCCTCATGTCATTCCAAACCTATAAGACTTTTGTCTATCTTTAGAACACAAATTAAGATATTTTTAATTTTCTCTCATAATTTTTTGTTAATACATCGAAAGTCTAGATTAACGTCTCTGGTTACTTATGTAACCATGGTTCCCCGAGGGAACGAGACGCTGCTTCGAAACACTTTGGGAACGCCCTTGCGTGACAGCGCTCTGAAGCACGTGTCAAATTAGTCCAATGGAGCAGCGAGACATCACAACCGGGGTGACGTGAGCGCCAGGAAGTAAAAAAGCGCATCCAGCAGAGCGCAAACCAGCCTCGATGAAGTAGCGCCTGCAGGGATGCAGGGCGTATGGCAAAGAGACGCAGCGTCTTGTTCCCTCGAGGAACCAGGGTTACATACTTAACCTGGAGATTTTCCCCTTCAGGAACTCGAGCTGCGTAGATATTCGCTTTGGGAACGAGAATACCAACTTCGCCATACTACCAAGTCCCTGCCTGTTTGTGTATCTTATGAGCACATCACGAAGTGAGAATTTGGGAACCTGGGGTAGATGCCAGGTGTTGGTTGTAAAAGCGGACAAAAGTGTGCTGATAGGACCAGCCCGCCGCAGCACAAATGCCCTGTAAGGCCACACCCAATTTGAAAGCCTTGGAGGCCGCCATACTCATGGTCGAGTGCGCTCTGACCCCCATAGGTGATGGAGGCCAGAGGACTCGTAGGCTAGTAAGATGGCCTCGACCACCCACCTACCCATAATCTGCTTGGTCGCCGGAAATCCCTTCTTTGGCGGACCAAAACAAACAAAAAAGCTGATCTGCCTTACGCCACGGGGCAACTCTGTGTGCGTAAGCGTCCAGTGCTCGAACTGGACAGAGCAGATTACGCCTTCCTTGGCCTACTTCCTGGTACGGAGGAAGACAGAATGCCTTAAGTACTATGGGCCCCTTGGTGCGCTGTACCAGCCTCAGCCTCAGGATGCCACGGAGGAAACAAGTGGCAAGTGGGTGTCTTCCCAATGATGGACCACCCAGAAGGGTGTGGTAAGCAGCTAAGGCCACCACATATACCTTCAGAGTGGAGGGAAATAACCCATGCAGAGAATCGCTCCTGCAGAAACTACAGAACTGTACCAATTGGGCAGTTGAATGGGTCCTGCAGTCGCTGTCCGCACCAAGAAGCGAAAATTTTCCACTTTAAGGCGTACTGTTTCCTAATGGCTGAAGCTCTGGACTGGAGTATAGTCTCAAAAACCTCAGTTTAGAGACCAGATGCTAGGAGCTGTGCCACCTCAGGGGCCATGCCCACAGCTTCCACAACTCCGCCGATTGATGTAGGAGACCACAGATGTGTTGTCTGTGCGGACAAACACACGATGCCCCCTTAGGTCTGGAAGGAAGAGTGTCAGAGCTCGAAACACGGCCAGCATTCCCCGGCAGTGGATGTGCCAAAAGAGATGATGGCCATCCCACAGACCCTGGGCAGAGCGGCCAATCATGACCGCCCCCCAGCCCGTGAGAGAGGCATCCGTCATTAGCCTTACGCGACGACAAGGAGCCACTAACGTCGGGCCTTGAACCAGGAACCAAAGTTTCTTCCACATGTCTAAGGCACGGTAAGCATCGACGCGTGACTTGATCATGCAAAGGGATTCCCCCTCGGGGAAAATCCTGTGGTTCTGAGCCACCACTGCAAGGGTATCATGTACAGCAGGCCAAAATGTATCACATTGGACGCAGCTGCCATCAGACCCAACAGTCTCAGAAACTGTTTGACAGTGAGTGACTGGCCTTATCTTACTCTCGTGACTGTCGTGAGAATTCAATCGATTAGAGCAGGAGACAGACGTGCCTGCATCGAGGTTGAGTCACACACCACGCCTAAATAAGTGGTTCTATGTAGTGGAGAAAGAACACCCTTCTTGGCATTTAGTCTTAACCCCAACTCTCTCATATGGGCGAGGACGACATCCCGATGCCGAGCCGCCATCTGCTCTGATTGAGCTAGTGTTAACCAATCGACGATATAATTGAGTATGCGGATGCCCTGGAGTCGCAGTTGAGCCAGAGCAGCATTCCACACACTTTGTGAAAGTGGGGGGTGAGAGTGACAGGCCGAACGGAAGAACCCAACACTGGTATGCTTCACCCCCGAAAGCAAACCTCAGAAACTTCCAGTGTTGAGGGAGGATGGAAAAATGGAAATAAGCGTCTCTGAGATCTAACGTAACAAAACAAGTCCTCGGACTGGATCTGAGATACTAACTGCTGATAGTGAGCATCTTGAACCGAAACCGTTTGATAGCGTGGTTCAGAAGACGGAGATCTAAGATCCGACTCAACCCCCCCATCCTTCTTCGGAACGTTGAAGTAACGGCTGTAGAACCCGGACAATCTCTCAAGAGGCGGAACACGTTCTATGTCCCCCTTCCTCAAGAGAGTATCTTCTTCTTGTTCCATTACCAGAGCTTGCTCGGGGCCCAATAGTGTGGGGATGACCCCGTTGAAACGAGGCGGACGAGAACCGGACTGGATTCTGTAACCTTTCTCTACATTCTGCAGGACCCATTTTGAGATATTTTGTAGAAGTTTCCATGCTACCAGAAAATCTACTGAGGGAACCAGCCTCTTGAGGCTGGCGTCTGGTATTATTAGAGTAGCCAGTTTGGTGCCCTGAAGCGGATGACCGACAGGGAACGTCTGACCTGACTGCTGTAGCACCCTTACTTGAGGGGGCGAGTTCTCCCGTGCCGTACCGTTGCCGGGCGTTAGCTGGGATTTTCGCTCGTTGGAGCTCACTGAGCTCTGAAGCGCCGAGGTGGCAGGGGTATAAGTGAACCTCCATGAGGGCACTGAAGGAACAACCGACCGGACTGCTGTAGCACCCTCACTTGAGGGGGGCGAGCTCTCCCGTGCCATACCATCGCCAGGCGGCAGCTGGGAATTTCGCTAGTCGGAGCTCACAGAGCCCTGAAGCACCGAGGTGGCAGGAGTATCATAAGCTACGTGAGGCACTTGAGGAGGATTTGGGCCACGATACGGATCGGTGTAGCATTCCATCGCCAGGTGGCTGCCCTAAGGGACCGACAATGGTAGGACCATTGCGCCGGGTACTCTTAGACAATAACGGTCACAGATCGTTTTCGGTATATAAGACCCAAACTGAGAGCATCGCCCCGAACAAGATTTTTCGTGGAGGGGTGCGGGTTGCACGCTCTGTTTTTGCGAATGGAGTATGAGGAGCTTTAGACTTGGGCTGCGCTATCAGCAGCCCCACCCCTGAGCATGTCAGCCTGGTATGCTTGTAACACCGCCATGGTGTGCAAACATGCGACAGCCTGACCTACCGCCGTATAAGCTTCCCCAACCAGACTCGATGTAAGCCTAACAGGGCTGGTGGGAAGCTTCGGGGCCTTCAGGTACGATGCTGAGGATGGGGAGAGATAGCTCGAAGGCGTCTGCTCCACCACTGGCATCGCTCCATATACCTTATCATTCAGCCCCACGATGTTCTTTGAATAATACGAGACTGTGGGGCTGTAATACGGGACGAGTACGGTTTCTCCCACGATCTTGAAACCTCAGCATGGAGATCGGGGAAAAACGGAAGGCCACCGTCGTGAAGGCTGTGATCTGGATTCAGAACATGCTCGTTTAATTATTTTTAGGACGAGCGTCCTGTATCTAGGCTGGCCAAACGATATTTTATTTCGGCGCGAAACACCCCCCATAATCACGAATCACACATCATACGCGAGGGACTGTGGTGGAGAGTCCACAGTCTCCTCTGTCTCGACAATCAGTCACATCAACAGTGGAGGGAAGTAGATGAAGAGTCTGGATCTTTCTCTTCGCGGGGGGGGGGGGGGGGGGGGGGCGAGTGAGGAATGAGAAGCAGGCGGATCAGAGCGGGTGAGGAACGAGGAAAGGACGAGCCGTCTCGGATCTTCGCTAAATCCACCCGCGATCCCCACGACAACAGTCTGCACTGTGCCTCGGCAACAGCGGGACCGCTGCCTGGCCGCTGTCATCAAACGCAGCCAGGCGAGAGCGGAGCGTGCGCAGCGAGAGCTCGCAGTGATGACAATCAGCTGCTCGAAAGCTGACCGTGCATGCTCCGCTCCCAAACAAAAGACACACAAATTGTGTGTATCCCCCGCCCCGATATCGTGGGCAGGGGAGAGAAACACAGCGTTTTGTAATGACGTTCGCTCGCCAGAGGACTTCTCATGTTATATATGAGTGCGTGGGAGGACAGGAACAACAGTAAATAGATCAGAACCTACACAGCGCGTACTGAAGAGCGAAGCTGTTTTGCGCCCGGCCGGATGTGCTTTTATGGTGCTTACGTCACCCTGCTCGTGACGTCTCGCTGGTCCATTGGACGGATTTGACACGTGCTTCAGAACGCGGTCACGCAAGGGCGTTCCCAAAGTGTTTCGACGCAGCTCGAGTTCCTGAAGGGGAATCAGTATTTTCAAGCTTTAAAAATACAGAGTTATTGTAGAAGTAATACATGCAAATATGTATATATGAATAAATCTTAAATTATATATTATAGCGAACATGTCTGTTCAGAAGAAAATACTGGTCTCCCAGACTTGCAATGGATGACAAAAATTGAGAATATTAAATATATTTGTGTTCCAAAAATTAGCAGAGTTTGTATGGGTTGGAAACAAAACGGGGGGAATAAATTTGACCCTGTTCATTTTTGTGGAAACTAACCATTTAAAGAGCAGCCCACGTCCATGAAAATAGTGGAGGTATGTGAAATCATGTTCTGTTTTAATGTTTCAGTAAAAGAAGTAGCTTTCTGAAAGCAATATATTTATTTACACACTATACTTGCTACTCACACTAGTGCTGCCATTATATCATTCTAGAGTGCTGTGGTAGACAGACACAAGGGTGAACTTCTAAAAAGACGTCTTATTTTGTACCATTTATCTTATGAGTGGAGCACCTCTATCTGAAAATGGCTAGAGTTCATAAAAGGTTTTCGTTTTCAAATGTTTTCTCTTTTTAGGCCCACTGAGAAGAACAGGTGGGATTGGGATGAATGCTGGTCAAAGAGGAGAATGTCCTTTCCCCCAAACTGATGCAACAGTGGTTTTAAAGGAGGAGGCTGCCCTGGATAATGTAAAAGATGTCACATGCCTTTGCTGTGCTGATGGGGCTTCTTCATGACTACATCAATTATGCTAAAGAGATCATGAAAATTGGCAGCGATGCCTGATCTGTATTCATGGAATATGAAACAAACTGTAAGCGTGTAATTTGTAAAAAACAAAATGTTAAATACTTGTTCTGTTTTGTTGTTTAGTAGAAATTGAGTTTACACTCTGTCATTCATACACATACTCACATTCTTTCACACATATGCTTCTGTTAAATGTTATAATATCAGTGTTAATGTTGTGGTTTATTTACTGTCATGCCAGAATAGTTTGTAAAGAACTTAACTATTAACTAATTGTACAACTATTGTATAATAGTGTTTTTGTATAATATTTTTATACAATACATAAAATTTACCAAAAAAGTCCAATTTGATCTTAAAAGTTATATTCAACAAATGTTCATTGCTTCATTTATAAACTCTGTAGCTGTCAATGCCATACTTTTCTGCATTTCTTCTACATGTTACTTTTGACTGTTTTCTCTTAAAATAAATAAATATTTACCTTTTGATAGTCATTCTGTGTGTGATTTTAAAATGAACAAGATTTGTAGGTTTAATGTCTAGCTCGATTTGGGTTCATTTTAGCCTAGCAGTGTAGTAATTTTAAACCATAAAAAAGCAACCCAGCATGCTGGGTCAAACATAATAACCCACCTTGTTGGGTTAAAACAACCCAGCGCTGGATTCGTCCTTTTTGACCAGCGCTGGGTTGCCAAAATAACCCAAATTGGGTTGTTTTTAACCCAGCCGTATTGAGTTTAGAGTGTTCTTGGGGGAAAATTGGTACCCAGAAGTGAACAAAACCTGACAAAATCGCCAAAAACCTCCCTTTGAGGACGTCCATTTGTAAAACTGTATTTTGCAATTTGTGAACATACAGCAGGACAGGGAGAGGAATTGATCAGACATTGATCAGAGATGTATCAGAAGAAGGGATCATCAAATAAAGCATTGTATAGTACATTATGCCATGTGATACTGTATATAGAGGCATTACCATGGTAGAGACTGCACATTTCTATAACTCACCTTTCATCTGAAAAGTTCAGCTACAGCATAGATTCAGTCATATGGCACAGTGAGGACGTTTACTGCATTGACAGTAAACTAGCACAAAACCTTATGGCCATGACATTCCTTCATCACATCTTTGATAACACACTGGATAAATACTTTTACAAACATTGTGGATTTTATGTGAGTTATGCAAGTTAGGTAATGTAAGTGTATTTTATAACATGACAATTATTGCCTGTATTACTGTAATTATTTCAGCAACAAAGGTGATTTGAAACATATATCTTGCATTGTTTTTTCTTGAATGAGCTGATTGATAAAAGTACTAAATTGAAAGAAGATCATACTGTTTTGTTGATTAAATCAAATGTTCTCAATATATTACAATAATCTTATGTTTTGAAACAATGATTATGTTGATTGAAAACATGTATAGTTGTAATGAAAGCATGAGATCAGTTTTTATGACTAGCGATGTTACAACTGTGATCAGTTTGGATTTTTGTAACAAGAGCTTTGAAAATATACAGCTTACTTGTGAAAAAAAACTGTAATTAAATCACAGGACTCTTTTGGAATATTCTGAAGTAATTTCAATTCATTATCAGCCAGAATAAAGTTTGATAAAACATTCATATTAATTGGTGTCAAAAAGTAATGCTTTCTTTGCAGTCACACATTCACTCAATCACTCTCAACGCTGTTAACAAGCTAGCGTACAGAGTGAATGTGTATACAGTCTATACAGACTTGTGTGCTTAGATCAGTGGTTCTCAACCCGCATGCGGCCCGTCACGAATGCAAATGCGGCCCACCGTGCTGAACACAATTTTAAAAAAAATACTTTCAGTTTTACAATTCATTTTAGTTTTTACATTAATTAAAAAATGTACTAAATAAGCTATAGCCTAATGATTTTATGTAAAATAATTTTGTTTTTCATATATTATTTTCAGACATGAGCAGTATCAATTCGACCAATTACCGTTACGCATTTAAAGTAACGACCAAGTGGCCAGCGGCAGACAGTGAGTTTGATCAATTTAGCCTTCTCAAATCATCACGACTTGACTAAAATAAAATCTATAGATATAAAACAGTTCAAGCATATCACAATGTTAGTTTAAATGTTTAACCTATATAAATATGCATATCCAATCGTTTGCGGAGGAGTGGAAGCTGAAGCGCGCTCTGCAGGACATGGAGGCGCCAGCACGATCACTTTTTTTTTTCAGTGGCATACAAGTCATTTTTGTCTAAAGGTAAGAGTGTACATTCATTCGTACCTGTAAAGGGTCTACGTTTTTTGTGTGCACTCACATTATCCACAAAAGTTGGTTTGATAAAAATAACCCTGATGCGCTTTCTGCGCTCGTCTTGAACGGGTGAGCGCTCACAATAATGAACCGACATCAGCGAATAAGCTAGTACAGGGACATGATAAATACATCGATAAAAGCTTTATTCTCTAAAACTTCTTTCATTATGATCCGTAACCGTAAATATGCAATTCTCTTAAGGTGCTTTGAGAGATGGGCAGGACAGACAAATTATCCTTGCAAACACCGATTCAGAAAACAATAGTTTATTAGTAAATAATTAAAATATGTTTCCCCCTGACGCATTTATGGTAATTACTTTTGCCGATGCTTTTCGGCAAACTTAAGCCTATTGCGTGCATTTAAACACAGAACTCTTCAGTTGCGCTGACTGCACGCATGCTGCTACTGCTGGACACTAGACACCGTCGAGCGCCTTGACAGTCGCGGGTTAGCACGGTATGTGTTGTTTCACAAGCCCGGCAATCTTTTTCATCCATAATTGTGGATTGCCTAAAAAAAATAAAATAAGGAAGGAAGCCACACAGGGGCCAGGGCCTGCCGAAGTCTAAATATTACGTGTGGAAAATTGTCCCCGAAGCCAAACGAGGGGCGGTAAAAAGACGGGGCCGGTTCGGCACTGGGCTGAAAGCGGCTCTAGCTTGCTAAACACTGAAACGATTTTTGGAATGAAAAGTCTCAGAAAGATGAAAAGAAAGATAGTGGTCATCTGCGCAATTCGGAAAAAGAGGCGGAAAAAATGCTTTTATGCCGAGGTATGTTTTTTTCTTTCGTCTTTTTTTATCTTTGTACAGCAGTTATTGTTCATTCTAAATACATTTTTTAATGTAGAATATGTGTTGCATAAATACATGAAATTTAGAATATAAAAAAGGGTGCGTGATCGTCTCTCCCCCCCACGCATAAAAGTGAAGCTCCGCCTATGATGGTGCTGTTACTCCTTTCGAGCCGAATATCACAAAATTGGGTGTTATTTATGGGGAGTAGAATTATTTATTTATTTAAATTAATGTAATCGATTAGATATCATAATATTTAGGCTATAATATTATAAATCAGGTTGGTTTGTATTGCTGACGTAATATGTAAATGATGCGGCCCGCGAGACTTGCACTTGGACCATAGCGCGGCCCGGTGGAAATAAAGGTTGAGAACCACTGGCTTAGATGTTTGTTCCCGAAGACTGAAAATAAAACTTACAGTATGAATTATTTGATAAACCAAGTGCTAACGGAATTCCTGGAGTTGCTGCTGCAAACTAAGGTGATAACTCTAAAAAAGGTGTGCAGCAAACCAGTTTTCTCACAAATCATTTGCTCTAAAACACTTTTATTTTACTTATTCTGACTTAGTTGGTATTCAGTTGGTTTTCTAGACTTTCTCGGTTGACTTGCAGTCCCAAATAATATACCTTTAATAATAATAATAGTAAACCTTTATTGTCATCCTTGCAGGCTTTGCTAGACTAGGGTTGAAAATGTTATATACATATATGATATATATGATACAAATCTGAATATATAAATGTACATTTGAATATATAGAAGTAAATCTGAATATATAAATGTAAATCTGAATATAAAGATAAAAATCTTAATATACAGAAGTACTATAATATTCTGGGAAAACATTCTTATTCTGGGGAAGCATACATTCAAGGCAGCTTGAGAGGCAGAGGACTTCGAGTTCAACAATGAAGAATATGGGACATGAAATGTGATTCTAACCCGATTTGTCTTATATATCAGATTTACATGGATATTTCAGATTTACCTTTAGATATTCAGATTCATTTTATATTCGATTTGGATCTATAATTCAGATCTATATTATTTCAGTGGGTACGGAAAGTATTTTGACCCCCTTAAATTTTTCACTCTTTGGTATATTGCAGCCATTTGCTAAAATCATTGAAATTAATTTTTTTCCTCATTAATGTACAAACAACACCCCATATTGACAGAAAAACACAGAATTGTGACATTTTTGCAGATTTATTAAAAAAGAAAACTGAAATATCACATGATCCTAAGTATTCAGACCCTTTGCTGTGAAACTCATATATTTAACTCAGGTGCTGTCCATTTTTCTGATCATCCTTGAGATGGTTCTAAACCTTCATTTGAGTCCAGCTGTGTTTGATTATACTGATTGGACTTGAATAGAAAAGCCACAACTGTCTATATAAGACCTTCAGCTCACAGTGCATGTCAGAGCAAAATGAGAATCATGAGGTCAAAGGAACTGCCTGAAGAACTCAGAGACAGAATTGTGGCAAGGCACAGACATGGCCAAGGTAACAAAAAAATTTCTGCTGCACTTAAGGTTCCCAAGAGCACAGTGGCATCCATTCCTTAAATGGAAGACGTTTGGGACGACCAGAACCTTCCTAGAGCTGGCCGTCCGGCCACACTGAGCTATCGGGGGAGAAGAGCTTGGTGGAGAGGTAAAGAGAAACCCAAAAGCTCACTGTGGCTGAGCTCCAGAATGCGAGTCGGAGATGGGAGCCAGTTTGTAGACATGTCACCCATCACTGCATGCAGCCCTAACCCAGTGGAGGCTTATGGTCAGAGTGGGCCCGACGGCAAGCCTCGTCTCCTAGGCCCGGACACATGGAAAAAACAAGGCAGGCCTCCCGATGGTGATAAATAAGATTCTCTGGTCGGATGAGGTCAAGATAGAACTTTTTGGCCTTAATTGTGTGCGGTATGTGTGGAGAAAACCAGGCAATGCTCATCACCTGTCCAATACAGTCCAAAAAGTGAAGCATGGTGGTGGCAGCAACATGCTGTGGGGGTGTTTTTCAGCTGCACGGACAGGACAACTGGTTGCAATCGAGGGAAAGATGAATGCGGCCCAGCACAGGGATATCCTGGACGAAAACATTCTCCAGAGTGCTCAGGACCTCAGAATGGGCCGAAGGTTTACCTTCCAACAAAACAATGACACTAAGCACACAGCTAAAATAACAAAGAAGTGGCTTCACAACAACTCTGTGACCATTCTTGAATGACCCAGCCAGAGCCATGACTTAAACCCAATTGAGCATCTCTAGAAAGACCTAAAAATGGCTGTCCACCAACGTGTACCATCCAACCTGACAGAACTGGAGAAAATATGCAAGGAGGAATGGCAGAGGATCCCCAAAACAAGTAGATGGAATAGAAAATTGTGGCATCTTCCCAAAAAAAAGACATCATGGCTGTTATTAGATCAAAAGGGTGTTCTATAAAATACTGGCAAAGGTTCTGAATATTTAGGACCATGTGATATTTCATTTTTTCATTTTTTCTTTTTTAATAAATCTGAAAAAATGTAAACAATTCTGTGTTTTTCTGTCACTATGGGGTGCTGTGTGTACATTAATGAGGGAAAAAAAATAATTAAATGATTTTAGCAAATGGCTGCAATATACCAAAGAGTGACAAAATGTAAGGGGGTCTGAATACTTTCTGTAACCACTGTATATTCAGATTTACATTTATATATTCGGATTTACTTATATATATTTATATATATATTCAGATTTGTTTCTATATATTCATGGTTATAACTGTATATTCAGATTTACATTTATATATTCAGATGGGCATAGGGGGCCCTGGAAAAGTGTAATACCTTTGATGTCTGGCATGCTGTGCCTTTGGGTGGATGGCTTCACTGGTCCCCTAGATGGCCTGGCAGGGAAGGAAGAAGAGCTGGCTAACTTAGTGGAGTGCCTTGACAAGATCTCTACATCCTGTGGTATGCAGATCAATGCAGAGAAGACAAAATTGATGACCAACAACATAACTGGCTTCACCACTGACATCAGGATTGGCGGTGAGAAGCTCGACAGTGTTAATAGTTTTAAATACCTGGGAGCTATCGTCACGGATGAAGGGTCCAAACCTGAGATAACCGCCAGGATCGCCCAGACCACAGCGGCGCTGACAAAACTAAAGACCGTCTGGAGTGACAGGAACATAGCCCTCAGCTCAAAGATCAGACTGATGCGCTCCCTAGTCATGTCCATATTTTTATATGCCTGTGAGACTTGGACACTAACAGCTGAACTGGAAAGGAAAGTTCAGGTCATGGAAATGAGATGATTCAGAAAACTCCTTGGCATCTCCTACAGAGATCATATCTCCAATGAAAAAGTATGTGACAGAATTTGGTGGACCGTTAGGCCATATGATGACCTCCTGACAGTGGTGAAAAAAACGGAAGCTGAAGTGGTACGGCCATTTAATAAGATCATCAGGACTTGAGAAGACAGTCCTGCGGGGCACAGTGCCAGGAGGGAGGAAGAGAGGCAGGCAGAGAAAGAGATGGGAAAACAACATTCAGGAGTGGACAGGCCTGACACTGGGAGAGACCTTCAGAAAAGCTGAGAAGAGGGAGGAATGGAGGGAGCTAGTTACCAGAACATCTGTGGCGCCCCAACCAGACTAATGGACAGGTGAAGGTGAAGGTGAAGGATCCAGATGTACTTCTATATATTCAGATTTACATTTATACATTCAGATTTACATTTATATATTCAGATGTACTTCTATATATTCAGATTTGCTTCTATATATTGAGATTGTATCTATATATTTAGATGGGCTTCTATATATTGAGATTTCCAGTTCTCTATTCAGGATGTATTATATATTCAAGATTGTGTATCTCTTCGTAATGGTTCATAACATTAAGTTTATATATTGAGATTTATTTCTATATATTCAGATGTACTACTATATATTCAGATTTTACATAATTATTTCCTGTTTGGCGCCTCATTGTAAACTGTCAAGTTGTTGAATGTAGAAAAAAACTTCAAGCTAAATTCTAGATAGAAATATATTTTATAAATTCACAAATAAAGTTTTGAAATTTAAGTGTTTCAAAGTGATATTGGAAAAAAAAATAACTATATTGTTTTGTCTTTGCTTGTGGGTTTTAGATTTTTAAGTGGTCTCTCTAAAAACCAGCAATAGACTAATTCGGACAGGCTAAGCCCGCAAACCAACTTAGGTATTTAAATAATACCCACACACGCCATAAATATTATTATTATTATTACTATTGTTATTATTCTGCGTTTTGGTGTTTTTAGCCGTTTTAACAGGCATGAATACGATCAGGCCGACCAGCTAAACCAGCTTAACATCTGCGTGGCCGAGCCACCAACATAAACCAGTTAAGACCAGCAAACCCCCTCAGGCTAGTTTAAGCATATCTTTTCAAGCATGTTATGAAGTCAGTACAGGAACATTATGCATCGCAGCTCAAATCCTAGAGGAGATACCTGTGATTCATCTCAACTACAGCCAGAAGGAGAGAGAAATCGAAAGAAAGACGCAGACGGGAGAAAGGCAGTGATGTTTTTCTCACACACTCTCTGATGGGAGCAAAGCGCCAGTGATTTAGGACATTTTGACCAGTTCGGAGCAATACAAAGTGAAGCATGGCTTTGAGATCACAAGACATCAGCCGAACCTCACTTCAGTCCACACAATACATAAATAAGTGAAAGGCCAGCATAAGAGATGAGTGCATGCAACCTCAGGCTACTTCAAAGAGAATAAAAAATAGAGAGCAGAGAAAAAGAGCTTTACACACGTGACTCTGTTGGTATGTTAGTACACTGCCCACACACTGACCCCGAAGCTTAGAAGAGACCTGAAAGCACTCTTGCACACCCATCCTAATGCAAACACAGGTGTATTTGCATTCAGTCATGTTCGCGCACATGCACACTCTGATACATATTCATTACGACGCTTCCTTCCCCTCCCACATCCACATGGCAGCAGCTGGATGACCTTTTGCTCCCATGACACATACTATCCAGCGTACATCATATGAGATCCGGTGGAGGCAGAGCAGATGAATACAATTCGGAGGAAAGAAAAAGAACGAAATTCTGATTTGGTGATTTGAACAAAGCCAAACCATAGCTTTCTGAGAATCCAAGGTTGCATTATTGCTAATATAGATTGGTCAAGTTCCTTTGTGTAAGGCTCAGGTGCTCATATTACCGACCCGCTCGGTTGTAGAACATAGAACAGGATGATTTCCTCTGGGTTCCTCAACAAACAGTCTTCATTATTAGTTTCTAACTCCAATGTTGCCCAATAAATTCCTAGCGCTCTTTTTCTCAAAACTCCGTGTCAACGGATATTTGTCAGGAATTCCAACATTCCCAAAGCAGTTAAAGTAGGAGAAAGGGTGGCAGTTGTAACTCACAGACTTTCATAAAACTACCTACCAGCTTTTGGCATCAGAAACATTTTAATGTGCCAAAAGTAACTGTGACATTAATAGCTTTCACTAAAGTGGGTTTTTGCCACTTATTTAATTTAGTTAATACAAAAATTAGCTAATGCAACACAAATGCTTTTGTCACAAGTCAATGTCAGTACATGCAATCAAATTAAATGTGTAAAATAGAAATTTACTTGATTTGCATTTGGACTGTGCAAATTATTTTCATTGGTCATAACTGTATGTAAGGGAATCCAAATATATTTTCTAAGTTTACTAAATGTATACATGCTTGTTTGTTTGTTTGTTAAATCCATTGAAATACATTAAAAAAAAGGCTTTATTTACTTTTGTGGAAATTTTTTCTTAAATTTGTGTTAAGGCCATTGAACGTTATTATTTTTAAGGGTATTATATCATTGCTTTTATATTTCTTAATATTAAATATTTTTCAAAAGGTCAATCCTAAATTTAATTAAGATTACTAAAATATTACTAAATATATTTGTGTAATTACTAAAAAAAATTCGATGAGTAAAAGCAATCAGTCACGAACATGGTGAGAAGAACATTCAGTAAATAGATTGCGATGTGCAGGCACATGTAGTTAATAACTATTTTTATTTCATTGTTACAATTACACTGGCCTCAAAGCCATGAGGACTCTATAAAGAGCACTATAAAAATGATCCATATCACAAGACTAGTCTTCTAAAGCAACATAGTATTGGTGAAAAATAGATCGAAGCTGTTACTCACTAAAATTCTTGACATCTGCTCTATGGCTCTTCCTGTCACATTCATGGAAATTCTTGAGAGGCATAATGCCTTAATAAATAGTCAATGGTTTGTGAATGAATAATTATTTTGTTCATATCAAATATATGTTAATTAAAAAACACAGGGAAGTAAAATAAATGAAATGAAAATGTATAGAAAATAGACAAGAATATAACAATCTCCTTTACTCTGTTCTGGTGAGAAGATTACACTTCCAGGGAAGGTGTTTTGTTTTTGTTTGTTTATATTTTTGTGTTTGTTTGCTTTTGGATGGTGAGGATACTGAACGCCCTCTACATTAATCTGCTGTCAAAAGGGGTGCAGAGATAATGTATCACAGACACACACACACACACACACACACACACAGACACACACACACATATAAACAACCTCTGTATAATATTTCATGTTTTCACACTGAGGAAGTGAAAACTGAAATAAAGAGTTTGATAGAGTTCTTCTCTCAAAGAAGGGGCTATGAATTATAAAACAGCTCTTTGTACTTTTAAACCTCAAATTAAATTTGCTGCCACACTCCTCACACAAGCTTAACAATAAACATATGCTTATGTTTGCACATTTTGCATTATGTGGGAGCGACTAAAGTTCTCCATGACCTTCATGATAATATTTCATTTATTATCAAGGTTTTTTCTTAGTTTTGGAGATGCATTCAACATTGATTCAAGTTTTCTTTGAAGACATTTACAGAGCTGTACATCGAAAATAGTAGAATGAGTGCTTTATTCAGATAATCATAATAGGAACCAAGTGTTTTTTATATTTTATGTATTTACATATGTGTGTGTGTGTGTTTGCGTGCGTGTGTGCGTGTGTGCGTGTGTTTCTGTCTGTCATGTGACACTAAAGTAATGGCTGTTGAAAATTCAGCTTTGCAATCACAAGAATACATTTTAAAATACATTCAAATCTAAGAACATTATTTTAAATTGTAACTTTTTTCAACTGTTTTTTACTGATTAAAAATATTCCCTATCTTTTTTAATGGCATTCAAGGGTAAGTACATGTAGCATTTTTCATATTCAAATCAATAAGATAAAATAATAATAATAATAATAATACCGTTTTTTTTTAAATCCTGCATTTATCAAGCTGGTTTAGCAAATGTGCATAGGCATTCTAGAATTCTAGAGAAAAAAGACATAACTGCAACTACTTTCATACTGAGGCAAAACAATTTGAAAAACATTTATCTATATCAACATAATATGGCAAGACGTGTATGCCTCTTCAATTCTTCTACATCCTACATTTAGTAAACATTACTTTTACATGAACATCTTCCAGAATAGGTCTTGTGTTCTTTTTCTAGAATATGCTTTTCTCCACACACACTATGAGTAATAGAAGCACTGTAACTTGGGAATTCAGGCCTAAATTGGTTTCCCACTTCAATGTGAAATTCAATTAGAATATGTTCCAGCGATTTGCCAATTGAATTTATTTTTTGTGTCAAAAAAAGAAACTGGTGGAGAGATGTGTGGAGTCCCAGCATATCCATATAGTGGCATTTTGGGGGTCTAATTCAGAGGCATTATTCCAGGTAAATGTGCGAGGCTGATTGCTCCAGCCCTGCTGTGAAAATGTCTCCATGTCTCTTTTACCCTTAATGAGAATCAGTGCAGCCCTGGGGGGGAGGGGGGGGGCATCGCACTCAAGACAAGCATCAAACTCATTTGCACCCTCTTATACACATACACACACTCATAATATGCTATTATGTTTTCATCGTTAAATGAGATGACGCACTAAATCTTTGATTAGGTGAACATGAGAGGAACATTGTTGTTGAAAACATTCTTTGTTCCTGAAATAAGAATTTGCTGTATTCAGTGGCACTTAAATATAAGAAAGATATTCAAGAGCAAAACGCCATTGTCCCAAATGCATGTTCTGTATCAGTTTACATATTCAGCCAAGAGTCCATTAACAGAACAAAACATGATCAAATTAAACTGCACATTTTTAAGGGAAAACCTGTTGTGCGTGAGTTTACATGGCTTGCTAATGTCTTTGGAGGAGAATGTTCTGTAACATGGTGGGCTGTATACAGACCCACCTACAGAGCTCAAAGAATGATCACTTTAAAAAATGTGTGTGTGCAAGCACAGCCACAGACCTGTATTTTTGTGCAATATTTGATATTTTAATCTAAATTTCAAGGACTCAGAAATCCCTTATATCTATGACCTTTATCTGACCTATATGTGACCTATTCTGTCCTTACAGCAGATATAAATGGTAAATGGCTTGTTTATTTTGTGTGATCTCATCTAAGGTCAGGTTGCATATTAATAAGTGGTACTATCTGCATATAAATCATGTATGGGCCGAAGGATGGGAAATATAAGGGATTGAACAATTCTGCTTCTGATTGCTCTTAAATTTGGCGTGAAATGGAAATTCACTTGTTTATCTGTTTTCTAAATACATTTTATTTATCTAATTGTGGAGGATTCATTCGTGCATGCATTTCATTTTCAAAAGAAATTGAGCTTGTAATTTTTTATCAAAATCTCATAACTAGATTTCTCCAATCGTTCAGTCCTCTGAAGAGGTTGTCATCATTTACTCACCCTCAGGTTGTTCCAAACCTGTATGAGTTTCTTTCTTGAATAATGTTTAATTCTTAGTAATTCATCATTCTTAAATTTGAGGAAGAAATATTTGGAAAACAGTTATGAACTTCCATTCCCAGATGCTGGGATTATAAATGTAAATAACAAAGTGTCAGTTTAAGGTTCATAGAGTTAGAAATTAATTACTTGAGGTTCGATAAATTATTCAGATTCATTGAGAAACAGTTATTAATTGACCCCTAAGTGTTTGTGATTCACTAAAACGTTCCAGCTTATAACAGTCTGGTTGTGTTGTATTTTTGATTTGTGAAAATAACCAACTTAGAGCTCGTTGAGAATCCGATTTTGTTCCATCCATATTGACAACAGAATACATGCAAGAGAACCGATTACGGAACCAAACATCATGCAATTCATTTGGTTAATAAGTGCTGGAAGCATACACGTTTTTTTGAAGTCAGCATGATTGGTGCAATTCTGTAATATGACGTAAAAAGGCAAAACAATACCTAAATTAGCTGTTTTGCTAACATTATCCGATAGCCCACGTGGCCAAGTCAAGTCAGCAAAATCATTTCAGAGAAAGAGCAAGCCTTTTGATTAATATTATGAGAAAAAAAAAAAAAAAATAAAATGCTAATACATGAAGCAATCAATTGCACACAATGAAGACAGAAATAGGCATTGAGAAACTAAATGGGGTTCGTGTTGACTTTAAATTTGTGGTGCGATACATGTTTGTGCTATTGCCATAATGAATGAATGAGGGAGTTACGTAAGAGGATGAAATACTCCTTGTCCTTTGAGAACACTTACGGATGTTGTTGTCTTAAAAGCCGTAGGAGGTTCAAAGACATAAAGAAATACCCACACTGCTACAGAATCATTCACATGTGCACACACACACACACACACACACCCACACCCACCTGGATAGACTGGTGTCAGGGGGAGATTGATCACTTGTGAACTGTGATATTCATTTGTACATCAGTAAATCACGAAATATCACACTCGCACACACTGACAGCATAAAATCACACCAGAGATGAAAAAAATGAGAGGAGCTGAAGTGAAAAGAAGTGTCTGATGAGAGATACTTGATATTTACTTGGCCTGAGAGCGATGGATAGGCGCACACACAAACACAAGCATATTTCACTAGCAGTTTCCAAGAACATGGTACACTTTGGTCTCCTATGATTTGTGACATAAATCATATGTTTCTTGTTGTGAGAACTATTAGATTTGTTATTAGATAAACTATTATTGTTAACCTAGCATGAAAATGTTAATTTTAAACACCTTAAATGTCTGTACCACCCCACTTAATTGGTGATTTTGGTCTGATGTAAAATAATCTAAATAATAATTCTAAATCTTTACATGTTGTTGGGTAGATATTGGCCATGAATTAAGAATTTGTTCCCACGTTTTATAAATTCATTCCCTTGTTTTACTTAAATCATGCATGACCATGTTTTAACTAAATTAAAACAAGGAAAGGAACTAGTCCAATTTACCTAAAATGAGGGAACAAATTAGTACAGCGTTTAGAAATTATTAATATTTTGTTCGACAACCACAGACCCCATTTTGTACCCAATGCCTATTCTTTTAGACACATTTATATTTATTCAAGTTTAGATTTTGTCAGCTCAGATTTCTGCTGTAGTTCCCTAGGCCTCTGTCTGAAATCAGTATTGATGCATGACAGAATTAGCCGAGTGAGACTAACTGACCACAGAGTGCTGTTACAGTTCTGCTATTGACTAGTGGTCCTGGGACTCTTTCTTCATCCAAAGTACAAAGTCTAAACAGTATTCATGGTTCCATGAGGACTGAACGACTCTTTCAGACCTCCATGTGCACTTCACTGCACAATTCTGCTTCTGTGTGTTAGCGCATATTCAGTGTGATACATGTTTGTTACGAACGGGTATTCATTTTATTTTATTCTAGAATTAGCCTGGCTATTTGTAATAAAATGCAATGCCACTTTATAGTATTACTCTTGTTAAATACTGTGAAATGTTTTGTGCTGTGCACATATTTCCATGTGACTGGCACTTGCTTTTATGCATTTTTGGCTCAAGATCTTGCAATATGCATATACTTAATATAAGATGTATTCACTGATTTATTAAAATCTGCATTAACTTCACATGTGTGCTTACAGTACGTAACTTCCAGAGTGCTCATTTCTCATTCCTGTCTATGTGATTGAAACCAGATCAAGAATGCAGCATTATGTAGTTTATTGTACTCTTATTGTAACTTACAGCAGCAGCAAGAAAAATGCCAACATTATTTAAAAAGTATTAAATTACATTAACCAGTCATGGCAAAATAGTTACATTGCTTGCATGTTTGCCCATTACCTAGCTTTTGTTAGACTTGTTAATGGATATTTGATTCCATTGACATTCATTCATTAAGCAGATGCTATTATCAACAGTGATTGACAAATGTGGAATGCTACAAAAATGTTAGCAACAGAGAACCAGAAAAAAAAAAAATGTTTTTTTTACAACTAGGATTATAAATAGAATAAATAATGAATTGTGATTAATAATTTTTGTTAGGTAATCTCTGATTTGTAATATGATCAAATCTTATGAATGTAAAATATAATAAAATAAATATAAAATTGCCTTTAAAAATGTTTATGATCAATTTCAATTATTTAGTTCTTTAATTCATCTCTGAAAAAAATTATAAAAAATTATACAATATAATACAATTAAATAAATATAAAAGGTCCTGTACAAAACTATTATTATTATTACGTTATGTTATCCACTTAATTATTTTAATAATATAATAATATATAATATAATAGCTGTAGTGCATACAGTTCCAAGGCATTCAGCTGCTCTTTAAAGCAAAGATTCTGTTTCTTGTTTCTCTCTCTCATCCCTGGTGTTTCCTGTCTAATTTAACTTTTTAAATATAATTTAAAAAAAAAAAAACTTAATTCCTGTATATAAAATCTTCTGACATGAGGGACTGTTGTGTGTTTGTATTGAGCATGGACACCTGATGTGCTCTTATTCCGACTCTTTCAAAATCAGAAGAATACAAAATGAAACATTTTAATGCCAAATTAGTTAAATTTGTTGACTGCATGACATACACGTTTACGTTTCATATTTAGGGTATGTTTACACAACAACAATGTACTTAAAAACGGAAATGTTCAGTGATATCAGTAATTACCAGAGAATTTCCAAAGTACTGTTTTGTTTCAGAAACCCCCATTGGTTGGCGTGACACATTAGAGCTCTGATTGGCCACAGTGTTTCCTACTGGCATTATGAACGATTAAAATTAATGTCTGTCATATAAGGCAGTTACAGCAGTAGTAGCCATTGACAAACAGTCTATGGGAGTGTGAAATATGAGCCTATTTACAGAGGAAAGGCCCAGGGCTGTGACTTAACATAAGCACCATGCTTCAGTCTCTGTTCACCTGGAGATCAGCCTCCAGCAGGACTTTAACTTATACATCTGTCACCCCATTTCACACCCACACGTGCGCCCAAACCCACACACACAGTCTCGCTATGTGTCTGTATCTTTTTCCTTTTGTTTTCTCATTCTTTCATGTACAAAGACCTGCGCACCTGGTCTAGGAAAACTCCCCTGACTCTAATTAAGATTACACATCTGCTATCAAGAAGTGAGATGTGAAGTCACTGACTTGACACCGCAAACAAATACTGAATCACACACCTGTACGTGTCAGGAAAGGAGAAAACACGCTTGACGTGTCTGATTGAAATACCGGACAAAAGGTGCAGTCACATTAGCGAAATTTCACTGCCAAAGAAGGTCCATTGTCAGAAGTGTACAGTTCTCACAGAAGTAAATTATTTAGTGTCACCAACTGAAACGGTTGTAAAATGTGCATGGGAAATCTTTCGGACTGTTAAACTGTTAAAGGTTGTCTAACTGTCAGTAGTGTAGATGTATGAAGCACGGCTCACGCAAAAGTAACATTCAAACCAAGCATCAAAGAATTTGCGTGACCAACTGAACCCATTGTGAAATCTTTTGGCCTCACGCTTCTGAAATTTTCTTCTGAATTTTTCTTCTGAAATGACTGTGAATTTGCACAACCAATTGGACTCATTGCAAAGTTTGCTTGGGAAATTCTGTGGCTTTTAAACAAAATTTCCGATCAAGTGAATTTCTCTTAAAATGACTGGATTTGCCCACCAAAATTCACCAAACAGTGGTAAATGTGACCACACATTAAAGGAGACATATTATGCCCCTTTTTACAATATGTAATATAAGTCTCTGGTGTCCCCAGAATGTGTCTGTGAAGTTTCAGCTCAAAATACCCAACAGATCTTTTATTATATCATTTTTAAAATGCCTATTTTGAGTGAAAGCAGAAACACGCTGTATTAGAGCATGTCTCTTTAAATGCAAATGAGCTGCTGCATCCCGCCCCCTTTTCCAGAATAGAGCTGCGCCATTACAGCTTGTACCTGCTGAAAAACATCTGTTTTGGTTCCGATTAGTGTTGTCACAGTACCAAAATGTCATTATTCGGTACCAATACCAGTGAAAATCCACGGTTCTCGGTACCAATTTCGGTACCAAAGCAAAACATGCTAATTAAAAAATTTGACTATACTTTAATTCCAAACTGTGTACATATATTCAATTTTAAAGGGCTTTTGAAAACCTAGAGTTATTCAGCCAAGAATAACAACTAAGTTAGCTAAAAAAAATTTTTTAAAAAGCCCAGAACTGCTTTTCTGACTGATATGACCAGTGGCGGCTCGTCAGGGGAGGCCATCATTTTAAGGTGAAAATGGGAGGGAGGACGATTAATGTTAATAAAATTCACAATTCATTGCAGTTCATGTCTCAGAATGTGTATTTTTTGTTTGTAATTTCACAGTTGTAATACCATAACGTGAAAGCGCCGCTTTTCTATCGCGAATGTGCCGAATCTGCTGATGTAATTGCAACCGCTAGGTGATAGAGAAGGGGAGGCCAGGGGAGCGCTGAGCTCTCGTGCCTCCGTTGGTAAAAAAAATTAGCCAATCACCATCGAGTGTTCACTTTCAGCGCTGAGGAGTGTTGCGAAAAGAATCCTTCTGATATCAACCAATCATCATAGAGACTTAAATTACTTGATATTAGTTTGAACGTCTCCCGCTGTGCTTATAATGTACCAAGTACTTATGAGTAGTGATATTGAATATTTGATTGCCAACAGAGCTGTCATTCAAACAGTATATATACAAATTTAGGGAAAACAGCCTAAGCTGGATATAGGCTAACGTTACAGCAGTCGGCTTAATTAAATGGCGCAACAGGCAGCTCTCTTTTAACACAGACTTGTAAGAAGGGATGGATGTTTGCTTCAAGTGATAGGCCAGGTAAGTGAAATTATATTATCTTGCTGTATGTGTGTCGTTTTCTTTACGTTTTCTGACTAAAAGCAACCAAAAAGCCATTTAAAGTGGTTAAGCAAATAATAATAATAAAAATAATAATCGGCAGGGATCCCAGACCAATACAATTAGTGTGTCTCCTCTATTTTAAAACCCACGAGCCGCCATGGATCGGATACACCACCCAATGGTAACCATTTGTTACATTCTCTAAACACATATTTTAGGATTCACATTCATTTTAACACATCGTGTGTAAAATAGTAAATGTCATCAGGTCCTCCACTGTTTTTTTTACTCTAATAAAGTTATAGCGAATTAAATAGGTAAGAAAGAAACGCAATTCATGCGCATTTATTTACGTTAGCCATTCTTATGCTAACGATTAACTACTCTAATAACAGCGATGTTCATTTCAATCCGACATTCAAATTAAAATATTGAATAATATTCATAACAGAAGCGGTGTTTCCCACAGACTTGCACTCTATTTGTGGCGGCATATATATGCTAAATCATTCTCTGCCAGCAGGAGGCGCTTGTAGAGCGGGAGAGATCGAGGTTTCCCCGGTAACGGCTGTACACAAAGCAGCGATTCGCTCACAAACGCTGCTTTATCAGATATCACGTGCAAGATGAAATGAAAATGACATCCATCATTTCTGAAGACAGTCGGTTTCCTTCAGAAATACAGTGATATAAAAACACCCGCACCGGGTTTCGACTTTGACACGTGCAGTGCTCATGTTTATTCAATGAAGTCAAAGCCTTTTGGAAAATCTATTTGTGGCGGTCAGTTTTGAAATTGTGGCGGGTGCCACAAATAAATCAAAGTATGGGAAACACTGATCTAAATATAAAAAATTAAAATGAAACTTACCTGCTTGAACTCATTCATTTGATCTGGGTGTCTTTAAAGTGTTTTGTTAGTTTGGTGTGTTTCCTCCTTTTGATGTCGCCACATCTCAGTGCTTTTATGAAGAGAGCGCATCTGCGCACCTTTCGGATAGCGCATCAAGAACCGAGTTGACCGGGTACTCGGTACCACCGGTACCGGTAAAACCTGGTACCGTAACGTTTTCATTTTTTTAGTACCGACTTGGTCCTGAAGTACCGGGTCTTTTGACAACACTAGGTCTGATTATCATGTTTATTGCGCTGAAATCATACGTTTTAAACCATATTAGTTTAAACTTCTGATATACTTATTTTCTGAGTGTACACATACAGAAAGCGGCTGTCACAGCATGTGAGTACTAAACTAGTTCGCATTCACCCACAGTTTGTGTTACACACACGAGTTACAAAAACGTTGTGTATGTCTGGAACAAGCTGGGAAATAAATCGCATGTTTATTTTAGATCTGTGTGGCAGCAGCAATATACAGCAAATAAATCAATATATCCACTGCTCTGTTGTCTCCTCTGAGGCTGGGACTCTAAATAGTGTTCTGTGCTCGTCTGTGCAGACTAAGGTAGAACAGTTAGCATGTTTTGCTCAAACTTTCGCCATGGCATTAGAACTGGTACACCGTTGTCGCTTGCGAAATCAGAATGACGGCGCCGTGGGTGTAAACTTACAGATTAAGGGGCAGTAATATTATAATGAGATCCCTTTGCAACGTCACTAGGGGAGCGAAATCAGACGCGCTCGTTTTTTCAGACGCTTGCAGAAAAAGGCTTACCAAAACAAAGTTACTATGGGTTAATCTTTTTCACGTTTCCTTGGTTGGTACTGTAGATGCACCGGGGACCTGATTATAGCACTTAAAACCTGGAAAAGTCAGATTTTCATGATATGTCACCTTTAAAGGATTTCACACACAAAAGGTGCATCCACATTAGCAAAATTTTCGTGACATTTCACAGGAAAAAAATGTCTATTGTCAGTAGTGACAAATTTGAATGACCATTTCTTTGTGAAATTTGCATGTGGAAGGCAAAATGCAGTCATTCCAATAGGAATCAGTGCGATCGGGAGTTTCGCACAAGGGTGAAAAAAGTACTCATTTTGAAGTTGGTCAGGTTAATTTGCAGTGTTGAAAACAGAAAGCTGCTTGGTTTGACAGTGACTTCAGTGTCAGCTGTCCTGATATATCTGTTTTGCCTGCTAAATTTTGCGATTGCACCTTAATTATAAATCTGACCGCATCTTAATAAGGTTAAAGGTAGAATTAAAAAAATAATGTCAGCCGTGAATTTTTGATAGCTTTATAGTGCGAAATCAAACGCCCACTCCATCTGCTCCTTCCTCTTCAGATAGTGGCTCTCCATTGAGATCACACACTTAATTTACAGCCCTCAGACTTCTGTACCAATTACACCTCATATCAAAAGCCACAAGGGCTGACATGTCCTACAAAGAGCCTGATTAAAGCCTCACATAAACACACGTGTATCCTTGCACGATTTATTAGCCGGAGGGCCAAAAGGATATTTTACCTCAGAAGATAACATCACGACTCTTAATGGCCCACTGAACAATCACACACACACAGCGCGTGGAGGAATGGCAGGTTTTCATAGCAGATCCTGTGGCCTCTTTGACTGGCATGGAGGAATGAGACAGGTTCTCCACTAACAAGCCAACTTTTTTTATTTCCTCTCCTGTCAGATGGCTCTAATATTAATCCGTGGTGCTATGAGACAGGAAAATCCTAGCATGTAATTTCCGTCTGTTTCTTGCAAAGGAGAGATCGTATTGATCAGCGGATGTCTCCGAGTGTGCACATGGGCATGCGTGTGCGCATATTATATATTATGTGCACGTCCCTCTCAAGGACGTACTTCAAACAGGAGGCCTGTCAGTCAACTGGTGGCTGGATTAAAATGAAGAATGCATTTGGAGCCATTTCCCTTCCTCCCAACCTGTAAACACACACACACACACAATTGGACACACACCACCCACCAGTACCTGCTGCATCCATCCATCAGCACAGCTTTGTTTGCTTGCTCTGTTAAATATGTGAATTCCAGCTCTGTATTTTTTGTTGTTGGTTAAAGCTTCACCTGCATGTGGTGTTTTATCCTTTACCTTAGTAAACACACAGGATTGGATTTGGTACAGGAGACAGGACAACAGAGAGGAATGGATAAGATGGGTTTAAACTAGGGCTGTTTAACGGAATTAATTATGTGATGTGCTGATTATTTAATTCAATTATGCTCATATATATAAATATTTGCCGGGAAAATAATTCAGTTAATTATCGTGGCATTCCAAAACAAATAATCATAAAATAATTTATCTTTAATAGTATTTTTATTTATTTAATAGTGGCTAGATTAGATCAGATTGAAATCTTTGGTCATAATTTTAAGACATTTTCAATTTTAAAAATTACTATTTCTATTCTGTTCTGTTGCGCTGTCCAAATGTTGTTGAACATAAGGAAGCTTCTTCTGTGAATAGCTCATCCAGAGGCATTGAACAGTGATATGCTGTGTCAAAGCATCTCAAAAGTAATTTCATCTGGCATTTTCTGGTGTCATTTTTCCCCTCTAAACCAATTTAAGCATAAACCCCGCCCCCAAGTCCATTCTAAAGGTTTCATTGATCATGTCAATTACAATGCTGATTGCCTGCACAATTCTGAAACAAATATTAACCCATAACCATACCCTAAAACCTAACCTTCACCTTAGTACAGAATGGTAGCAGATTGCAAAAGATTGCATTACTGTTTGTCACGATCGGATCCATGAATGATTGTTCTTTCCTTGAAAGGTGACTGCGTGATTGATTTAACCAATAAAATCTGTTGTGGGGAAGGGTTTGTGCTTAACTGCTTTGGGGAAAAATCACACACATCGGTGACCTTTGGTGTGAGCAGTGACAAATTATTAGTTGTTATTGGCTGGGAAATTGTTAACTTAATATATATGAGCAGCTGTTCAGTGCGGTGTTGGCGGTGTTACAAGCATACCAGGCTGACCTGCTCAGGGGTGGGTCATAAAGCTCCTCATATCGCCAGTCTCAAAAAAACAAAAAACAAAAAAAAACAGAGCGTTGCAACCCGCACCCCTCCACAGAAGATCGGGGGTTGGGGCGATGCTCTCAGTTGGGGTCTTCTAGACCGAAAACGGATCTGCGGACCGTTATTTGTCTAAGAGGACCTTGGCGAAATGGTCCTACCATTGTCAGGTCCCTGAGGGCAGCCCACCTGGAGAGGAAAGGATAACATCTCAGTATACGGTGCCCAATCCTCCTCAGTGCCCTCACGGAGGATTATTGATACCCCTGCCACCCTCGGTGCTTCAGGGCTCAGTGAGCTCCGACGAGCGAAAATCCCAGCTGCCGCCCGGCAACGGTACGGCACGGGAGAGCTCGCCCCCTAAAGTGAGGGTGCTACAACAGTCAGGTCAGTTGTTCCTTCAGTGCCCTCATGGAGGTTATTGATACCCCTGCCCCACTCGGTGCTTCAGGGCTCAGTGAGCTCAGACGAGTGAAATTCCTAGCTGCCGCCCGGCAACGTTACGGCATGGGAGAGCTCGCCCCCTCAGGTGAGGGTGCTACAGCAGTCAGGTCGTTCGTTCCCTGCCGGTCATCCGCTTCAGGGCACCGAACTGGCTCCTCTAATAATACCAGACGCCAGCCTCGAGAGGTTGGTTCCCTTAGTAGATTTTCTGGTAGCGTGGAAACTTCTACCAAATATCTCAAAATGGGTCCTGCAGATTGTAGAGAGAGGCTACAGAATCCAGTTTGGTTCTCCCCTGCCTCATTTCAACGGGATTACGCCCACGCTTGTGGGCCCCGAGCAGGCTCTGGTAATTGAACAAGAAGTAGATACTCTCTTGAGTAAGGGGGCCATAGAACGTGTTCCTCCGCTCGAGAGAGCGTCCGGGTTCTACAGCCGTTTCTTCATCGTTCCGAAGAAGGATGGGGGGTGCGACCTTGGTGCCTCAGGGCTCAGTGAGCTCCGGCGAGTGAAATTCCCAGCTGCCGCCCGTTAACGGTACGGCACGGGAGAGCTCGCCTTCTCAAGTGAGGGTGCTACAGCAGTCGTGTCGGTTGTTCCCTCAGTGCCCTCATGGAGGTTCATTGATAACCCTGCCACCTCGGTGCTTCAGGGCTAAGTGACCTCCAACGAGCGAAATTCCCAGCTACCGCCCGGCAACGGTACGGCACGGGAGAGCTCGCTCCCTCGAGTGAGGGTGCTACAGCAGTCAGGTTGGTTGTTCCCTGCCGGTCACCCGCTTCAGGGCACCGAACTGGCTCCTCTAATAATACCAGACGCCAGCCTCGAGAGGCTGGTTCCCTTAGTTGATTTTCTGGTAGCGTGGAAACTTCTGCCAAATATCTCACAAGGGGTCCTGCAGATTGTAGAGTGAGTTAACAGAATCTAGTTTGGTTCTCGCCCTCCTCGTTTCAATGGGGTTGTCCCCACACTAGTGGGCCCCGAGCTGGTTCTGGTAATGGAACAAGAAGTAGATAATCTCTTGAGGAAGGGGGCCATAGAATGTCTTCCTCCTCTCGAGAGAGCGTCCGGGTTCTACAGCCGTTACTTCATCGTTCCGAAGAGGGATGGGGGGGTTGCGTCTGATCTTAGATCTCCGTCTTCTGAACCGCGCTATCAAATGTCTTCGGTTCAAGATGCTCACTATCAATCAGATAGTATCTCAGATCCAGTCCGATGACTGGTTTGTTATGATAGATCTCAAGGATGCTTACTTCCATGTATCCATCCTTCCTCAACACAAGAGGTTCCTGAGGTTTGCTTTCTGGGGCAAAGCGTACCAATATCGTGTTTTTCCTTTCGGCCTTGCACTCTCACCCTGTACTTTCACGAAGTGTGTGGATGTTGCTCTGGCTCCATTGCGACTCCAGGTCATCCGCATACTCAATTATATCGACGGTTGGTTAACACTAGCTCAATCGGAGCAGAGGGAGGCTCGGCATCGAGATGTCGTCCTCGACCATATGAGAGAGCTGGGGTTAAGACTAAAACGCCAAGACGAGTGTTCTTTCTCCACTACAGAGAACTACTTATTTAGGCGTGGTGTGGGACTCCACCTCGATGCAGGCACGTCTGTCTCCGGCTCGAATCGAGTCAATCCTCACGACGGTCACGAGGGTAAGAGAAGGCCAGTCACTCGCTGTCAAACAGTTTCTGAGGCTGTTGGGCCTGATGGCAGCGGTGTCCAACGTGTTACCTTTTGGCCTGCTGTACATGAGATCCTTGCAGTGGTGGCTCAGAACCAAGGATTTTCCCCGAGGGGGAATCCGCTTTGCATGATCAAGGTCACGCGGCGATGCTTACGTGCCTTAGACATGTGGAAGAAATGTTGGTTCCTGGTTCAAGGCCCGACGTTAGGGTCTCCTTGTTGTCGCGTAATGCTAACGACGGATGCCTATCTCACGGGCTGGGGAGCGGTCATGGGTGGTCGCTCTGCCCAGGGTCTGTGGGAAGGTCATCATCTCTTTTGGCACATCAACTACCTGCCGTGTTTTGAGCTCTGACACACTTCCTTCCAAACCTAAGGGGGCATCATGTGTTTGTCCGAACCCCCAACCCGCACAGACAACACATCGGTGGCCTCCTACATCAATCTGCGGAGTTATGGAAGCTGTTGGCATGGCCCCTGAGGGGCACAGCTCATAGCATCTGGTCTCTCAACTGAAGATGTTGAGACCATACTCCAGTCCAGAGCTACCGCCACTAGGAAACAGTACGCCTTAAAGTCAAAGCTTTTCACTTCATGGTGCGGACAGCGAATGCAAGACCCAGTCAAATGCGCAGTTGGTGCAGTTCTGGAGTTTCTGCAGGAGCGAATCTCCGCAGGGTCTCCCTCCACTCTGAAGGTATACTTGGCGCCGTAGCTGCTTACCACGCCTTCTGGTGGTCATCCTTGGGAGAACACCACGTGCCACTCGTTTCCTCCTGCACCCTGAGCTGAGGCCGTACGCCACCAAAGTTCCCTCAGGGACCTAGCGTGTTCTGGAGGGCTCATGGGCAATCCCCCTTTGAACCCATAAAGAAGTGTCGGTCAAGTTGCTCAGGCCAATTACCATCTTTCATCCTCGCTATTTCCTCACTAAAAGGACGGTATTCTTCAGGCACTCGCTCCAGGCATGTTAGGGCATTCCTTTACCCGAGGGCCGGGTATGTCCCTAAGGTGCCCACTTCTTCACCAGGTCCCATAGTACTTAAGGCAGTCTGTCCCTCCGTACCAGGAAGTAGCCCCAGAATTCGGTAAATCTGCTCTTATCAGTTCGAGCACTGGACGCTTACCCCACAGAGTTGCCCCTTCGCGTAGGCAGATGCTTTTGTTTGTTTGGGTCCGCCAAGAAGGGATTTTGGCGACCAAGCAGACTATGGGTAGGTGTGTGGTCGAGGCCATCTCACTAGCCTACGGGTCCTCTGGCCTCCCATCACCTATGGGGTTCAGAGCGCACTCGACCAGGAGTATGTCGGCCTCCAAGGCTTTCAGCTTGGGTTTGGCCTTGCAGGACATTTGTGCTGCGGAGGGCTGGTCCTTTCCACACACTTTTGTCTTCTTTTACAACCTAGACCTGGCTTCTACCCCCGGTTCCCAAGTTCTCTCTTCGTGATGTGCTCATTAGATACACACACTGGCAGGGACTTGGTAATATGGCGCAGTGGGTATTCTCGTTCCCAAAGCGACTCGACGCAGCTTTAGTTCCTGAAGGGGAACGTCTCTAGGTAACATATGTAACCATGGTTCCCAGAGGGAACAAGATGCTGCGTCTCTTTGCCATACTCCCTGCATACCTGCAGGCGCTACTTCATGGGGGGGGTTTCATCGAAGCTGGTTTGCGCCCGGCCGGATGTTCTTTTATGCTTTCTGGTGCTTACGTCGCCCTGCTCGTGACGTCTCGCTGCTCCATTTGACGGATTTGACACGTGCTTCAGAACACGGACACGCAAGGGCGTTCCCAAAGCGACTCGAACGCAGCGTCTCGTTCCCTCGGGAAATCCATGGTTACATACGTAACCTAGAGACGTTTTAGCTGACTTTAGAATGGGATTTTAGCTTGCGGTTTGCAGTTGGCATCTATGTTGCTCTTTTGGCCCACATGGCCTTCAACATGTTCTATGGATAAAAATAATGATGCTGAATAATGACACTGAATAATCACTTTGTGATATGTTTTGACATAGACTAGTTGGCAGTTTGCCACCCTTACAAAGAGAACAAGAGACCATTAATGAGGTGACCGTGATGGGAAAATTAGGGAGTATTGAGAAGGTTTCAGGAAGAGAAAGGGAGGAGAAGACCTGCAAATGAGATAACTGGTAACAATGAACTCTTTAAGATCAACTGTAAAAGTGCAACCTGCAGTCATCTCGGCTTTGTTGTGTCCACCAATAAAGTCTAACTTTGGTATCTGCATCTGGGTAGTTGAAAAATATACTGTAAATTTGTCCTATGGCGTGACAGCAAAAATAAAAAAACTAACAATGCAAATAAATCTCTCTTATGTTATTTGTATATTATTAACAATTATTAACAAGAAATTAATTATTAATAATGATTATTGTTTTCTAAATTTTGCTGTTACACCAGGACACATGTACGGTATATTATGACTCATAAACAACTCATACCTCTAATAAATAGCTTTTACAATCACACCTCTCTCCCCTCACTCTCGCTCCATCTATTTTTCCATTTTTCTTCTGTTGTTTTTGCTGGCTTCTTTCCTTCGGTTATGCTCTACGCTATCTAGCCGCAGTGAAGCGGGGGAGTATTTCCGGTGCTCTCGGGCTCTAAAGGATAATGTTCTGCATCACGGAGAATCCAGATGCAGGAAGTGCAGGTGGCTCTCCGGCGGTGGTGATTGATTTCCATGTGCAGAGAAAGCAGCTCATATTCCCTGATGTGCCCTGACAGGACTTCCTAAACACCACCCTACACACACACACACACACACAATACATTTAATCTGTGAGAGATGCGTTTAGCAGAGCGAATCTGTCACCTCCAACACTTCAACATCATCTTCCTCACAATGGTCAAGATCAAATAGTGCTACCACACCTGCAGACTAGGCTTGAATGCTATAATGGCACTAAAAAACTGATTCGATATCATATTTGTAAAATTTTAAGAATATTCTGGTCAGTGTTTTTAATATAATAAAATAGAATGTTTGAGATTGTAACAGTTTCTTTCATCTCATCAAATACAGACAAGAGGTTGAACAAAAGTAAAGTAATTTTCTCTATTTAGTACATAATTTAGTCATTAACAAGTATGAAATATCATATTTTATGCACATATGTACATTCACTACAATTTCAAAGTTATGGGTCTCTAAGATTGTATTTTTATGTTTTTGAAAGAAGTCTCTTGTTCACCAAGGCTGCATTTATTTAATAAGAAATACAATAAAAACAGTAATATTATGACATTTTATTACAAGGGTTTTCTATTTTCATATATTTTAAAAAATGTAATTTATTCCTCTGATGCAAAACTGAATTTTCAGCATCATTACTCCAATCTTCAGTGTCACACACTATCAGAAATCATTCTGATATAATTTGATGTTTAAGAAACACTCTCCCTCCCCCTTAATGATTCAATGTTGAGAACAGCTGTGCTGCTTTATATTTTTGTGAAAACAGTGACACCTTTCTCAGGATTCATTTATTAATAGAAAGTTCAAAAGAACAACATTTATTTAAAAGAAAACTTGTGTACACAACCCCACCATTACACCCCGTATTCTGTCACTTTTGATCCATTTAATGCAACCTTGCTGAATTTATTTCTTCATACAAAAATCATAATAATTTTTAATGGTGGTGTGTACATACAAGTAAAGAGAACTGTTGTTTATATATCCATCCATCCGTCCGTACATACATACATACATACATACTGTACATAATTTTTAAATCTTCCTCTCTCCATATATATTCATTCCACAGCAATTAACCCAATTGTGCACAGTTACACATTATTTTCTTTTTTTTTCTTTTCTTAAAAAGGAACTGCCAATGTGTTAGAGCATTGCGGGGAAAAAAATACATTATGAGACTAATCACAAATTATTGACATCAAATTGCTGAATCTGGTGACAGCTTCATTTGACAGTTTAATTTCATCAGTCACCAGAGGCTGTTTATATGATTCCAAAAGCATCGATTTAGTACCCTGAATGGGTACCAGAGCCAAAAATGTTGGTATCGATACAAGGCTACTCCAGACAGCAGTTAGAATTACCGCAGGTGCTGACTGAGCTTCCCTTTTGTTGCGTTTGCAGAACTTTGGCAAACCATTTGCATCTCAATGAGAGGGCTCTATCAAACTATTAATTACGTCAAATTCAGTTTATAATTTTAAATGCCAGGACTGGCATAGGCCTATAAATGTGAGCATGATTATTTTTATAGCACCTAGAGATGTTTTTCCAGACCTGTTGTTATGGGGCTTTGGTTTTAAATAGGAAACAGGTGGTTCATAATTACACAAATGAAAGATCATTGTTCTAATTGTTATTCATCCAGTTATGTACAAAATGTGATTTGATGGAATGTGATACTGTGATAAGAGGGAATGTGGTATTCAAAGCAGCTGGAACAGAAATAGTAGAAATTAACAAGATATCAGCTCGACTTGTTAATTATAAACATTATATGGAAACACATTGTTCAATTAATTTTTGGCTCAAGTCTCTATATGTAGCCCACATGCAATATTTATATTTATATTTATTTATAATGTACAACAGATGCATGGTGCTTTACGCAATCAGAACTCAGCATGTTCAGTAGAGTAGATACCTCATGGAAATGATATATAACAGACACAAGATAACCATGAATAATATGGAATATTTAGTAAATAATGCATGATGCGGAAGGACCGCTTCATCTCTTGGCTTGCATTACACGTCTTAAATTTCTCACTTGGTGCCGTGTGAGTTATTGGGAATGTATTTGTTATGTACCATGTGTATGTGGTTAGAATTTCATCTTTACGTTGAGACACCAGGTGCTATGACCCGACATCATAACAGTGTTGTGAAAGCAACTATATTGAAGCTGTAGTGGGACGACACCTATATAAGTGCATAACCGGCAGATGCTAAATTCTGCAATTAGAGCATTTTTCCAACACAAACATTTTTTTAAGACCCCTTGAAATGTTTTGATGAGCACAATTTTCTGATGCATTTCCTATTGAAACACAAGGTGGAACATTAAAGGACTCATCCATTCGTTTATTATATTTTAAAATGAAATTGTCACATCTGTGAACCATGGTTCACTACTGTACTTGTTTGCAGTGGGAGGGACATTCTAAATTTTATTTTTAATTATTTCTAATAGGTTTCATATACGTTTTTACTTCATATGACAATATATTTATTATATGTACATATATTATATTTGCATATGAGGTCCCACTGAAGACTGGAGTAATGGCGGCTGAAAATTCAGTCAGCACAGGAAAAAAAATAAAAATAAAAATCTTGCTGAACCCAGACTTTTGAATGGCATCAAAACATGGTAACAAACAGCAGCTTTTAACTAAACGAATGGGGTTAAACTGAATCAGTGAATCGTTTATTTGAAAAGTGAATTGGTGAAGTTAATTAAAATAATCTGTCCAAACAAATCAGTTCACTAAAATTAATCAGAGAAGACAGAACTCATTACCTCAGCTTGTTGTAAAACTGTGGACAAAATAAAATGTGGAAAAATACAACACAACACGGATATGTTTTGGAAAAAGTAGCTTGTTATACAGCTGAGCTATTGTCATGCTCCTGAAAAAGTTAGTGTGTTGCTACTTTTAGCCACGTACTCCCCAACGCTGCAATATGACCCTCCATGCACTACTACTGTATGTGTCAGAGAAGACGGGAAGGATGAGGAATTTTGTCCTTCTAACTCTCCTGACCACATACTGTATGAAACCAAGTGACATGAAAAAATCCTTCCTCAGTGCAAAACCCAAAACATCACAATTTATATACAGTAGAGAAATCAGAAGAGAAAATATGGTATTAGAGTAATATATGTGTGTGTGTGTGTGTGTGTGTGTGTGTGTGTGTGTGTGTGTGTGGGTGTGGTGTGTGTGTTGGTTAGAGTGGTGTTTGCTAGAGAGAGAGAAAGATGTAAGGAGAATGTGGGTACTGTAACAAAGGACCCCTGCAGAGATGATTTAAGGGAGGATAATGGAAGCGACCGATTGCATAGAGCTCACATCCTCAAGCTGCAAGTCTTTCTTTCATTCTCTCCTCCCAACATGGGTGTACGCTCGCACATAGAGTCGAAATGCATTTCTGACTCGGACTTTAATGCAGGGGCCATTACTCAACCTTCTGAATACCCTCATGCATAATGTATAAGCGGAGAGGTGATTCCTATTCCAATTTATTTATTATTACACTTAGAGCCAAATCCTACTGTAATTTCATTTTCAAAGTGAATCATATTCTTGCACTGCAGAAATGTTTAGACTGATATCAGTAGACCTTTGAATCAATCATATCTCAGAGTCGCCTAGAGTGCTCACGCTCATAGCCTCATATTAATGAGACTACTTATAGCACCAGCACTGCCTCCAAAACCGCAATAAACTCCACGAAAGAAATCACGTTGTATATTACTTATTTCATTTTGACCACAGCTGTAGCATTTCTCTGTAATATATCTTTGCTTTCCAGATGGTTAGAGGTTTGATTTAGGTAAATATCTGATATTCTGATTTCTCTGGCAGTTCCCAACGTGTCACCTCATTCGTCTGGGATATGTCACTGTCTGCTTCTGTCTGCCAGTATTTGGGACTTACAAAGTAAAAGTTTTTTCCAAAACATTTTACAGTAACGAGCCACTTTTTCCTCTGAGTAGCTGTGTAGTGTGACCAATCAAGTTTTAATGTCTGAGCCCACGGATTAATCAAACTTCTAATTAATTCTTTGTTTGTTTGTTTTCGTACAGTTGTCTCTCTCATATGTATATCTCTCATATGTGTTGGAAGATCCAATTCATTCTACTGAACCTGTTCGTCCTGGCGAGTGCTGCAGTGATTACGTTTTTTTTTTTTACCCTAAATACAATCGCCAGAAGTAAGCGATAAACACAGGCTATAACATGAAGTTTAACATCACCACCATTAAGCTTCTGACAACTCTTTCAATTTTTTATTTTTTTTTAAATCCCAGAAAGTTTGTAAGAATAGAGTTAGTGTGATTATAAAAACAAGTCTGTGAAAGCGGACTAGTGATGAGTTTTCCTGTTCAGTTTAATCCTGTTTAATGTCCCCGAAACCTCTGTAGTCCCATTTGGACACTTTTAAGCAACCGCCTTTTTCAAGGCAAGTAAAAGCTTAAAAAAAATCACAAGGGGGTATTACTGATGTATTTTATTTTGTAGAATAAAACACCGTTAAGCCACAGTTTTGGGTAACACTTTATTTTGATGGTCCCTTTTGAATATTCTGTTGACAAAAAGTAACACTACACATACATTTCTACTAACCCTCATTAGAGTATTAGTAGCCTGTCTACTTAATATCTGCTAGCTCTTTATTGTGATGGTCTCCCAACAGACGTTCCACTGACTATCAGTAACTTTGCAAGTGCATGTCAACTTAATCTAGCCCTAACCCTAGCAGTCTACTACTCTACTAACACTCTAATGAGAGCTAGAAGACCTGTAGGTGCAATGTTACTTATAGTCAACAGAACGTGTTAAAGGGACCATCAAAATAAAGTGAAACCCAGTTTTGGCCTATAAAAATACATCAAATCTGCAGTACACTGTCATTTGAAGCTTTGGAGAGTCCAATACATTCTAGTGAAATGGCTCGTTCAGAAAGGTTCTCTTTCATGCTCTTTCAAGTAAATGGGTTTGTTCTGAATGTTCTAAATGGTTTTCTTTTATATGTTGGAAAGTCTGATTCTTTCAAAAGAATTGGTTTGTTCTAAACGGTCATCTCATATGTACTGCTGAAAACGTACACTTCATTGTAGTGAATCATTTCATTGTAAACCGTCCTCCCCCATACTTAAAGTTGGAGAATCCAATTCATAGCGAACATGTTTCGTTCAGATCGGTCAGTTAACTGAAACTGATTCAGAAGTTAGAGTCAATAAATTATCATTTCAAGTTTATGTTTTTTTTAAGTAGGCTATAAATGTACGTTTGTACTTGATGCTGTCACCATATTCGAGATTTATTAAAAATCTCTCATGTTTTGTGCCACCAAAGTTACAGCTATGATTAAAATATAAATTGTAGGCCACGAATATATATATAGATACTATATATATCTATATATATAGATAGCTATATATATAATATATATATATATCTATTATTATATATATATATATCTTTAATGTAAACTCATTAGTATGTAGTATGTTTTCATGAACCTTTAAAAAAATAAGGTATATAAAATAAAATAAGGTTTATACTGTACCCCTAAGTAACTTCAATGTAGTTAGCTACTTTTTTTGTTTGTAGCTTTTGGCTGCCTCAAATTATGATTAGCTAGATTCAGAGTAGCTCCCCCAACACAGCTGTCTACACAGCTTATTGTTTGAATGATTTCCTGCAGAACCCTCATGTTAAAAAGACATTTATCAATGCAAACTTCCTAGTACGTATTATCAGCAGCTCTTTGGAGAGCAGGAATATTGATCACAAAATGCCTTGTCGACATGGGCCGCAAATTGTGAACCAGTATTGATTGCATTGCTTGAATATCAATTGTACTGACCTTAACCCATCCTAAGCACCTTCGTTCCCTCGATAAAAAGTGTTATGCTAATGAAGCATCCTTATGTTGATGCAGCATTTAAACATAAGGAAACACAGTTGAGACAGAGACAGTGGCAGGCAATAAATGAGCAAAGTCAAAGTTCATCCTCAATTGTGCTGTCAGTAAGGTGTTGCCATACGCCTCTCTAAATTAGATTCAAGATTTTGCACAAAGGAACTGCTCTGGCTCTGAATAAAACATTTCCTTTTTCACAACTTTTGGTGCCTCCATAAAGCAGCAGAAAAGACCAAATTCAGGGAGATGGAGGGAAAAGAATGCATCCGCGATGGGGGCTGTCATCTTCCATCAGTGACGAGGGGAATGAATTTACATGGCAGTGGATGGAGTTGCAGGCTTTGTCCGAAAGAGCCGTGTCTAGAATAGTAATAGAGATATTCACGCAATTTCTCTTTTTTTTTTTTGCTTGTTAAGTGTAAAACCTTGTAGCTGTTGTTCTCATCATTAACAGGCCTCGACTAATTTTTTAATTCTCAAAGGTTGTAGGGGGTAGCAGAAATAATTGCAACCCTTTTGTTTTTGCTCATTTTAATAGAAAATGTTTAGCCTAACCGTTGAAATTTTGCCTCAAACATCTTTGCCACATATTAACAGTCATAATCTGTCAATAATATTTTAAATTTAAGTGAGTCAGCTCTAAGATGTAAATTATTATGTGTAGACATCACACATACACAACACATCCTCAAACTCAAGACATGTTTAGTAGTATTCACATAAATGTATATATATATTTATTCATATTACGTCCATGTTTGTGCTGGAAATGTTTTCAGCTGTTATGCAGAAATGTACAGTGAAGATAGTTATTTATTTATTTTAATTTTTTTGTATCATATTGTTACTAATCAGGTCCAAACACAAATATATGTAACTTTTAAAGGATATATGAATGTTTTAAATCAGGTATGATTAGATTTACTGTAAATAAAAGTATGACCCTTGTAAAGAAGCAAACAGAAAGAAAGAAGGAAAGAAAGAAAGATTATGCTTAAAGTGATAGAAAATTACATTTCTGTCATTACAATTTCTCATCCTCATGTTGTTCCAACCCACCCAGGAAAAAACGTACTTCTGCAAAATGAATTACGTTGCTTTTTGAACATTTTTGTGATACATTCAACGTGAATCTCCATGCTGGTGCTAACAGTGAATTTCGGTTTTAATTCGGAGACAGATGAACGTTAATCGGCATGCTTTATTTGTTATTTGTTGTATCACAGCAGGTCAAAAATTACATTTCTTGGACCAATAGCGTTACAAAAGCCCACACTAGATACAACAATTGCCGAAACAACCAGCATTTTTGTCTTGCTTCTACAAGTCTTTAAACGTGTTATCATTGCCTGGTTGGATTTTAACAGTAGTCTCAAGCACAATGCTTGACCCGGTTGACTACCGAGCACGTTACTCACATCGGAAAGCCATACACATGAGCTGATAAGTATGCAAATGTCAAATGTATTACCTGACAATAATGGCTATGATAACAGTGTTTGGAGGTCATAACGTATAATAATGTCTGGTATATTGATAATCTGCACCTGTAATCATAATTTATGTGAAAATAATTAAAAGTTGTTAATGTTTTGCTGCCACTGCAGAAATTGGTGTACAAATAATTTTCACTCATAAATTGTTAGTAAATTTCAATGAATTACAAAGAAATGGCAAGTAACGTGTTACATTAAACACAAAATTTCAACTTCAACTTCAAAAAATAATTTGTTGTATGTGTATGTTGTATCATTGTATATTTTTTTGTATGTGTATGTTGTCCAAACCTGTATTATTTTCTTTCTTCACAAAATAATATTTTCTCTCAACTGTTTTGTCCATACAATGAAGGTCAATGGATCCAAAACAACACTAGACACAATGACCATCATTGTATAATGAATGAATGAATGAATGAATGAATAAATGAATGAATGAATTAAATGAAGTTAAATGACAAAAAAAGAAAAACTGAAATAATTGCACAGGTAATGTTCAAAATTATGTTCAAAATGTTTAAAATTCTCACAGGAGCAATACCATTAAATAATCAAGTGTTAATTTAGCTCATTATTGTCATTTACAGTATAATGCCATCATATTCCTGTGCTGCGTTAACTTATTGCATATTCTCAACATAATGACATTGCTGCATGTGATGAAGGTGCATGTCAATGTAGCTTCATGCTAAACATGCTGGAGGCTATATTGGATCCGTGTTGGTAATGGGGGGCGTTCGAGGGCGGGTTGCCATAGCCTCATGCTAACCTGGTCTGTCAGCAGAATGTAATATGATGAGGTGTTTCGCTTCATTGTTTGGCTTGCCGCCTGTCTGATACGCTGCTGCTCGGCTGCCTTTGATCATTAAGCCAAACCATGTCACCGCCCCTGGTGTCATGAATTATAACGTGCCGATCTTTGATCTTGACAAATATTTTTTCCCATTTTCGGGCCCTTGGTGGGTGATGTGTTACATTTCCTAACAAGGCAGTTCTGTTGTGGATCACAGAATGAATAATTTACCTCTAAAAGCAGCACAGCCAAGCAGTTTTCTCTTTTATTCTGTGCTATTGTCTTTGCTCATGCTTCTCTGTTTCCTCCTTCTGGCCTTCGCGGAGTTTTCAAAGAGCACAAATAGAAATCTAGTCTGTTAAGGTTTGTCAAGTAGCAATTTAAGGTAATATTATTCACCGTCCTGAAGGTTTCCAACAATTATTTTCAATTCGTCATGCTTAACGATTTGCTCCTGCATGACTATAATGAAAGTCAACAGGAATTGTATTGAACACAGTTAGGATGAATATATGCATCAAATGCCAGAGAAACATAAGCGAGGAAAAAGACTGAAGATGTCTTATCTCTCGGTTTGTCTGACACACTGTACTGTGACCTTCACACCATCAACCTCACACATCCAAGGTCCTTTCGCACACACACACACACACACACAAAAAACACACACACACACACTATTGTGCAACCTTGTACGTGAGGGTCAGACTCTTTGTGAAATGGAAATGCACATCCCCTCCATATGGCATCACTGGCTTCCATGTTTAGTGTGATTAACACACACACACACTACCACACACCACACACAACACACACACAACTGCCACTTCCATTTATTCATAAAGTAAATTTAAGAGGAAGAGAAAAAAGCCCACAAAACTCCACAGGAAGGGGACATATTTGCTAGAGGTACTTTGCTGTCTTGGTGATTTTAATCTTCACACTGTAATGCATTTGACAGCCATGGAAAATTAAAGACATTAGCTCAGCACTGCAAATTGAATCTACAGGTCTGAATAATATATTATGTTGAGATGTTGCATGTGTTCAGTGATAAACAGCCCCAGTGAAATGCCCTCCGAGTGGCAGCACGAGAATTATTAGCCCTTGCTAACTATTGGGCTCAAGAGCACTTTGCGGGAGGAAGAGCAGATGTGAGATTTTGCTCCCCAAACCACCAAGACTGTGAGTCATTGGGAGCTCAAAACACCTGGATAATCTTCCCGCAGATGGAATGAGTTTAGGCATGGTGGCACAACAGCACTGTACATTAATGCTGACATTATAAAACACATAAATATCTGTGTACTGCAGGTGGAAGACTAAAAGTTCTACTAAATGTTTTAAGATTCTCTGAAGTAGCCTATGACTCTGTGGAAATGCAAGACAAATATACGCAATGTACCTTTTCCTATTATATTGCATAAATTGAATATACAGTGCTTGTTGGCTCAGCTTTAGCAGCTCATAGCAAACTGATTTACTGTGAAATGTATTGTGATATTTTCTACATTTTCATGTCTCTTATGTGTTTCTTATTCCTTAGTTTGTTCCCTGCTGAAAAAGTAACAGCTTTAATCAGCCAGCAAACCACCTCAGGCCAGTTTTTGTTTTTTTAACCAGGATAGTCAATCTGGTTTAGTTTAGTGGTCTTAGAGAAGTTTCGGGTACTTGTATCTTGGCCAGACTGGGAGACAAGCCAAACCAGATTAGACCAGCTAAAACAAGACCACCTTTGGCTGGTTTTACGATGTTTTCTCTCTCTCTCTCTCTCTTTGTTGTAGATGTAAAATTAGCCAGTTGAACAGCCACATCCTCTTGGCCAGACTGGGAAACCACTTGAACCAGATTAGACCAGCTAAGAGACCTCATCAAGGGCACTTATGCCGGGTTTACGATTTTTTTTTTTTTTGTCACAGAAATTGTCATCTGTTAGTTTACCAGTCCTTAGTGATGTTACAGGGTATGTTTACCACACCTGGTCACTTCATGCTTTTTGTGTCTGATCGATAGCTATCCATCGTGGAAAAGGCAGGTGTAAATGCCCCTCCGAACGCATTTGAGACGATCTAAATCCGTCGCCAAACCACTTCAGGAGGTGGTCTGGGGGCCCGCAGTCCAACTAAACGACAGTGTACTGCATCTGGTATTTTGACACCACATATGTTACAGATTTACTCCTCCCAAAATGTTAAATAATAAACCGTGTGATAGCGTGTTTATAGTCGTATTACATTATAGGTCAGATATGATGTTGCTACTGCACACGCATCGCAGTGGACAGTAGCTGAGTATCTCTTCAGCAAGCTGACGCGCAAACTGCCGCGAATGAAACAAAGTAAGACGCAGACGGTCAACACACAATTATCTTCATTAAAAGTAGTAAGACAAATGATCTTTCCAGTGCTGATGCCGTGTGCTCTCCTATTGCGGTCTTTGATTTTGAAATGAGCTGATAATTAATAAAATGTAGCGCTTATCTTTTGATTTCATTGACATGAACTCTGTTCATTTTAAATATAGCGCGGGAATTGAAGATCGGATTTATATCCGTTTTGCGACGACACATTTATGTGGCCAAGTGTAAATGGAAACGTTTTAACAAATCAGATATCCGATCAGCGAAAATGCATGAAATTACCAGGTGTAAACAGGCCCTTAGAGACAAGCCAAACCAGTTTAAACCAGCTATAACCAGCAAACCACCGTAGGCAGATTTAAAGGTGCAGTAAGAGATATCTTGGAATGCTAACTTTAGCCTGATAGCACTGAAAGCGAACGTCCCCACCCTCCCTTGCAATCGCCATCCAAAGCCACGCCCCCTGAACCCATAAACGCACACAGACCAGACGACCAGAGACAACATTAATAGGCGACATCACAGTTCCCAATACATCAGTGAAGACACTGCGCAGCGCAAATCTGTGAATGAATGTTCTGAAGTGAAGTAAACTTCAACGGATTTCCCCTGCTCAGGGAGTAGGGAGCAATAAACACTGTATAGGGAGCATGTCGATCGGAACACAGTTCATGCACATAGCTCACTCATCTGAATCGGGTGTGTTAAGGAACTGAAATACATTCAACGATGTAAGTTGATTTAGTAGAAAAGTGCTTGAAGCAAAATGTATAAAAAAATGTAAATGTTAATCAAATTTTAGCATATCATAGTTAAACTCATACATGTGTTTATTACGTTATTCACCAGTATGACTTTGCTTTGGTATCATGTCACACATCTAATAATGATTTAATTCTCTATATCAGCATTAAAAGGTTTTGCTCTTTTGCTGTTCCATTTAGCCTAATTGCACAATGACTGAGAACCCAACCGCAATAAAAATTCTCCCTAGAATTGCACTGTTGCAATCAAGTCTTTCTCACATTTAATTTAGATAACAAAAAATGGCTTTCACAGTTGTGAATATGACCTTATATTTACCAACAGGACAAACACTGAGTCAAATAAGGCAAATCATTGATTAACTATTTACAGCAGAAATTGTGTTGCCAAGTACAGATTGTTGCTTTGTTTGTTGATTTATTTCAACAGGAGTTCAGATGATAATAAGCCTTGACAATAATGAAGAGCTGATAATTAGAGTAAAGCATGAGAAAGTTTTTCAAACCTTTGTTGTGTAGCATATGCCACTCTATAAAACCGTATCCTTCTGAAGGATAGCAGAGTTAGGAACGAGTGGCTGAAATATCCTTTTAACGAGGGGTCTGATCAGTTTAAACTGACTTTATCCATTTATGCTGCACATTTATGCTGTGGATTGTTTTATGAATCTGTCACAATGCAATGGGCTGTTACAAAAGGATGGGGTAATGCATGGGGTAACTAAATTTTAAGTTATATATTTTGTATTATATTATATTTGAAGTTTTACATACAGAGAAAAAATATATATTAACAGTCAAAAGTTTGAAATCATTCATATTTTATTAATGTGAAATGTGTTCATTTTGAAAGTAGCCTCTTATGCTCACCAAAGCTGCATTGATTTTATCAAATAAACAGTAAAACTGCAATGTTCTAAAATATTATTACATTTAAAAGATGTTATGGAATTTTTTGGAAAATATTATTCTACATGGTTCTACATTTTTCTGCATAACACTTCTTGCACTTGTCTCACACTTTTTAAATTGGGGTAAAAAGATGAATTTTTAAATAACCATTCCTTCTTGCAACAGAGAATCTAAGTTGTTGGAACCCCAAACAATGATGAGTCAATTTCAACAGAACATGAGGGTTCAGACACACATAGACATACATATACAGATATATTCAATGATGTGCTTTTGTGTACAACCACCAAAACATCCACACACACAAACAAGGACCAGACACGAACACACTGTGTTCTGACTGTCTGCAAGGTCAGCAGCATCTGGTCCAGAGTGAAGACAGAAGAGATAAATCACCACTGCCAGATTAGAGCCAATAAAATGGAGAGAGAAAGAAGGAGGATAGGGGAAAAAGAAAGAGAGTAGGAGAAAGATAGAAAATGTTCTACAGTACAGAAGAGGGCATGCAGAAAACAAATGGTGAGCTAAGGGTTAGTGTTGCAGGATATAGAGACTAATGGGAGTCTGTGAAGGTTGTTAGTGATTCAAGGATGTTGCAAAGAAAATGGAAGCTACAACCATGACTCACAGATGAGAACGTACAAGTTAACTAGCACAGTGCAGCGGTCAAAGGAGCCTGTACAGATTCATTTGGTGTTCATTTGGTGATACTTGCACTTTGTTTTATTTCATACACGCAGACAAAAAAGCTCTTTTCCAAAACCTATGAGCTGCCCAGTGGTGGACAGTAACGATGTATTTTTACTTCGTTAAGTATATTTTTTAAGTATCTTTAGCCTACTGCAGTAATTTAATTTTGAGTGACTTTTAATTTTACTTCACTACATTCCAAAGCGTAAAATCATACTTTTAACTTCACTACATTTCATAAAACATATCGTTACTCCTTATTTTGAAATGAAGAAATCATCACTCGATCCAATCCGTGTATCATTCGATCATTCGTTTTTTGATTTAATATTGAAAGTAGAAAAATGAGAAAACGGCTCCTTTTTCGTTTTTTTTTTTCATTTTTTTCCAAAAAACGAAAAAAACAAAATTCAGCTTAAATTTTCGTTTTTCGTTCAGGGGTCGAAAAGTGAATAAACAGCTTGAATATTCGATTTCTACACATGGGCGGGAATTAAACACCCCTTTCTGCTGATTGGTCAGCTGAATATCAAACCGTGCCGTCATCAGTTCTTTTGCAGTTTTCACGCAGCAGAATAATAGTTGCTGCTGCAGTTGTACGGATTCTTAAACAGTTTTATTGCAACTACATTTCATCTTTTTTCATCAAACAAACAGGCTAATGAATAGCTCGACACAACTCATACTGGGGCAGAGTCTAGACAGGGCTTTCTTCTGTGTAGATATAAATTCTATTCTTTGCATCAGCTGGCATGGCAGGTGTCATAGCCTACCCTGCTTACCCAGTAAGTCTGTTTGTTTAACTAATTAATTAATTAATTTGTTTCAAAATAAATATTTTAAACACTAAGACAAAAAGCAAGGAATAATAAATTGGCTTGGAAATATATAGGCCTATAATGTTAAATAACTTAATACTCTGTCATTTATAGTCTTATGGTAAAATGTAAAAAAAAAAAAAAAAAAAAAAAAAAAAAAAAAAAAAAAAAAAAAAAAAAAAAAAAAAAAAAAAAAAAAAAAAAAAAAAAATATTTTAAATTGTGTAACGTTACGTTCAAAATAACTACAAAATGTCATGCCTTTGAAAAATAAAGAGAACAACAGCTCTGTCTCCGATGAACCACAGAAGCAGTGTCTGATTCATGAACGAACTGATTCTTTTCAATGAACCTGTTAAATTTCCAGATTTCCAAATCGTACCAAATGATTCATTCGCGAATTGGACTGGTCCGATCAGCAGTCCCTCACTGGCCCTGTCCCAAATGGAACCCTTTATGTGCACTTGCAGTCTTATGGACTTACAAAGGCCACTGCGTGCGCGTGTCCGTTAAGTCCACAAGACCGTAGTCCGTTCAGAAGGGTCTCCTCTCGAGCGCCCCCCTTGCGGCCGTTGCGCCCTCGATCTTGCACGTTCTCCGTTTTTTTGCCGAGATATATTTGTAAGTTAATAAGTAATATAATAATTAGATATTACTATATTTGGTAGAGAAAACTGTGTTTTTAATCATTTTATGTGGCAAGATTAGTATGTGATATGTATTTTTGTACAACATGTGCAATGCTTTTTATCAACTTATTAGAGCAACCACAAATTAAATGAATTTTCATGTTTATAGGGACTATGACATTTAGAGTTATTTCAATGCAAAGTATTAAAATTGGAAATTAAATAGCTATTAAAACTTGCTTTTAAACACTATAAGTGTGTCCCATCAGGTAATGAAAAGTTCAACACACACTTGTGGTTTTCATCCTCACTTGAACACTTGGACCAAATACATGAAATGCATCATGTAAAAAGACAAGTGGTCAAGTGCAAAGACGCAAGTGTGGGTATTTGGACAAGGGCTAATGGCCCGTCAGGGTATAGGGGGCATTTGTTGACAGGTTCACATGCCGAACACAAGCTCCGGGGGCGTGGTTGGATCCACATCTAGGGGGTGGAGTTGGTAGGTTAGGGGTGTAGATGGGTGTGTTTTAGGGATGGGGGTGAGACGGAGTGTTGTAGCATTGTAAGGGGGAGGATTGGATCGGATCCAACCACGGCCGCCCTGTATCTTGTGTTCTGAGTGAGGACCCTCTCATCTCGAGTCAGCTGTTTCTCAGTCACAACTCATCAAATGATCCGTTTCATAGGCCACCGAGTCTTCAGTGAACTGAATTCACAAGTCTGACAAGAACCGGGGATCCTCTGAGTGCACGCGCGACTGATGCCGCGAAAAATAAGTTACTAATGTCGAATGTACGATTAATTATTTAACTGAAAATCATATTTAGGTCACAACTGTCAGTTGTTTGTGAAGTAAATCTGATGTAAAAGGCGATCTGTTTAAGCCCACTGAAATACACGTCCACATCAATGTGTAGGTTTTAGTTTCTTTTTTTAAATGCATACAAAAATAACACAAATTAAAATAATTAAAATAATTCTAATGCACGTTCACCTTCCCCCAAATGTTATTCATTTAGCCCTATGTGACATCTGTTTTTATAGTTTTTTGTCAACACACATTACATAGGCCTAGCCTATTATATATCTGGATCCACTAATCTTCCTTACTGACTAGTGCTGGCTACTTGACAATTCACAATAATTCATGGGTAGAATGGGGGAAAACGCCCCCATTAAGAACGGTATTTTTTACAGTTCTTTTTAAGTTGTTAAAAGTTCGTGAATAAAAAAAAACAATGTGTTTAGAATAGTTTTATCCGTGTATTGCATAACAATGACCTACATTTAACTGATGTTCAGAGTTTTTCATTTGATTCGATTTTAACAAAAATATTATTTAATTCTATTTTTAATTTATTATTGTATAAAAACAGTTTTGCCATTATTCTTTCTATTATTTACCTAAAGCGCTAATGAATCTGAAGTCTTGCACCGGGTTCACAGGAAATAGCTTTCATTTGTATTGAAAAAAAAATTTAATTGAATGAACTGGGAATTAAATGTCCCATGCATTTCACATGAGAAGCATTATATAGCTGTGTCCCAATTCACACAGACCAAATCACAGTGGCACGACAAAGGCTGTCCCATTTTAAAGGTTCCTTCAAATGCGGCATCAAAATTTGGCTTGACAAATGGATCCTTCGCAGGCCAAACTAACCAAGTGGTTCAAATGTTGACTTACATCTTATTAAGACGAGATTTTATAGACAGCTTATAGTTTTTATTATTTACAAAAATGTATCAAGGTGAACATATTTAGACAACACTCAATTTGACCTTGGAAAGATGCAGCCCCTGAATTGGGATATAGCTTACATGTACTTGTAAGCTCATTATGAAAAAGTAAAAAAAGAAAAAGAGAGATTAGTGATTACTTATAACCAAAAGTTACGTATTAACCCTAACCCGTATGCAGTGATCAAAGACATGGGTGATTTAATGTGATTCATGCAATTAAATTTAAATAAACTGTATGTGTCAAATGAAATAAATTTGAATTGTTGTGTCAAATGAATCAATCAGCTAATTAGAGAACAATAACATACATCCCCATTTAAAAGCTCAAACTGATTTATTTTAACCTTAATGTGCTAGTTTTTGTGTTCATCACCATGGGATCAGTTTATGCTATTCACTAAATATTCCGTTCTTTTCTGCGCTCATCAAATGCCTCTAGATGCTTTTTAGAAAAAGATGACAAAGACCTCTTGTGTTTTCAGACAGTTAAAGGATGTGCTCATCTCCTAGCAACTAGTTAGCAGCCCACTCTGATAACACACTGCTGAGATGAAAGTCAAACAAAGCTAAATCTGATTACACTGCCAAAATGAGCACAGAACTGTCTCTGGCTAATATCAGGCCAACAGCACCCCACAATAGCCTACTATATTGTTTATTTCAAATAGCATGATGTAAGTGGAAAAAAACGCCAAGAGCTTTAAGGGGGGGCTGAGAGTGGGACGTGAGGTTGTGGGTGGGGGTAACAGAGTGGTGTTTGTCTTTGCATTGTTTTCACCGAACACTATGAGGCTTTGTTGTATTATGCACTATGGTTATGAAGGTTTTGAAGTCTGAGCTGGTTTAACTGGATAAAAATGTCAGGTTGTGTATGTGGCCCGTGTGCTAGTGTGTGTGGAGGCAGTGAAAGAGGATCAGGATCAGGATCAGTATTGATCCCAGACGAATGCATCTCTACTCAAGGTTGCACTGCTTTGAACCTGCACACATACACACACGCGCAAGAGGTGAAGAAAAGCTGCTGATCTTATTTAGGGGAGGTTATAACCCTGTCGTCCTGCCCGTGTCAAATTCCTCACATTAATTTAGGCCTTTCTTATGCAAGTGACCCGCTCAGTCCAGTTCACCTCAGGTTTCATTTGCATCTCATTTTCAGAGCCCTGTATGCTAATCAGAATAATCCTCCTGACTACCAGGAAAAAACGGTTTTGTGAATTTAGTATTTTGTCATGTCACTACATTGTTTAGAGCATAAGAAAAATTTTGAAAAATACAATTTTTGAAAAATGATATTTTATGTTATGCCATGTCCTCTTTAGAGGACATCGGGACTTTAAAAAGTCCTGTTTTTAAAAAAATAAAAAGACATGAATAGACATGAAAAGGCAAAAAGAGTGGGGTTTTTGTTTTAACCAGAAATCAATTTTCATTTTTTTTTATACCAAACTTTATATAAAGATGATTCTAAACTATGTTATGAAATATATTTTTAAAAAACATTTTTCTTTATGCAAAATGTGTGTAAAATGGCCACAAACAGGTTTTCTCATTATATACAATGTATCTATAAACTGTATCTAATTTGTGTTTTAATGTGTTTTTGGGGCAACATAGAATGGACAAATATGTGCAATAATGGGAGTAATAATTAGCTAGATTTTCATAATAATATCTAATATTGAATAGGAATGTTGATACATAATTTTTTCTCCATTCATTTGTTTTGTCTCCCAAAATGTGTAATAAACATGATTTTAGTCCTGGTGTTCTCTACAGTGGACATGTATGAAATCAGCATCTTGTTTTATAATAGAAGGTCATATTTTGATTTGAAACCCATAACATTTTTCTGAGATGTTTATATACGACAAACAATTAGAAAATTAGCCAGATTTAAATGATAATTACAAAACATTATCATATTTCCCCCCCCCTCCATTAGGGTGTTACATTTGATCACTAAATGAATGTCAGCCATTTTTGAAGACCAAGGAGAGGGAGTGGTCATGGTCAAACCTCCAATCATTTGGTATCTCTGAAAAGCCCTGAATGTGCTCTGTACAGGACATCCAGATAAAACTGTGACATGTAACGTCTCAGAGAAATCGCTAAAACATAATGTCCTCTACAGTGGACAAAACTCCATAGCTGGTAGTCAGGAGGATAATCTAGCAACATTACAATGTCCACGTGTGGTCATTTGATTGTGCGAATCAATGCTTTAGAGGGGTTGCGGATGGCGAAGAGCTGTGTCGATCATGATTGACAGGTTGGGAGTCAGTGACTTGCTAGACAGGTCAAAATATTTCAGCTGACAGTCAAATATTAGCACAACCTTCATGACACAAAGACAGTCTGGGTCAGGAGTATTATCCGCACAAACACACACACGCACAAAGATAGATTCATCAGAGGGAAGCAAGCCCACAAAAACAGGACATGACTGTGCAAGTGACACCAGGGGTTTTGAGTTGGGCGTCATGGCAACAGGGGTCATATGTGAAAGGAATCGGTAACATTGCAAATAGAAAATACAGTTTGTACAGTATCAAAACCATTACGCCTATGGGATGTCCCCACTTTCACAATGTAAACCTGTGTGGTGTGTGTTTTTGTGTGGTGGGTGGTGTGTGTGGTGGTGTGTGAGTGTGTATGTTGTGAGTAAAGATGGGCTTGATAAATACTGGCTCTGTTCCAAAACCTAGTGAGCTGCCTTGCTGTATCCTGCCTACATATAAAGCTGCCTTATAAAACAGCATAGTTATAGAAACAGACCTTCATGCATGACTACCTTGCTGAAAAACAATATCTAAAACGAGTCTAAACTGTTTTCTGGTCTTAGATGGTCCCCCAGCCTGGTCATGTTGGTCTGTTGCCTGGTTTTAGATGGGTCTGGGACATGTTGCTAAGCTAATGATACAGTTTGACATTAGAATAGAACATTAGAATTGACAGAGTTTGACATTATGTTGCTAAGCTAATAGAGTTTGGCATTACCATGTTGCTAAGCAACATGAAGTTTGCGCTATTAGTTTGTTGTTAAGCTAATGATGTAGATTTTGACATAGCATGAATTGCTAAACTAATGATGTAGAATTTGTCATAAGTCTGTTGCTAAGCTAATGACGGAGTTTGGCATTAGCATGTTGTAAGGTAATGATGTAGAGGTTAACATTAGCATGTTGGTAAATTAATGACTAATGATTCAACTTGTACCTCAGCCAGGCATTCATTTTGACAAGTCTGAAGTCGGAAACATAACACGGAAGTAGCCTATACATATATATGTCAGGGGCATTTCCTCTGAGGAGGCAAGGGAGGCAGTGTCTCCTCAAAATATTGGATGAGAAAAAAAATCATAGTACAAAAATAAAACAATGTCAATATTACAACATTTAACATTAAAAAGTGTATAAATCTAGTTTTTCTAAACAAACTTTGTCCAACAGCGACACCAGCAGGTAAAGTTACAGCAGAAGTCCATGTCTCTCTCACCTCCCCTGAGTCCATTGAGGTTTAACAGACTCTCTAAAGCAGAGATGGGCAAACTTGGCCCTTCCAGGCCACTTTCCTGCAGAGATTTGATCCAACCCTGATAAGCCTGTCCTTCTAGTAGTCTTGAAGACAATGATTAGCTGGCTCAGGTGTGTTTGATTAGGGTTGGAGCTAACCTCTGAAGGAACGTGGCCTGGAAGGGTCAAGTTTGCCCACCCCCGCTCTAAAGCATGCCATGAGTTTGTTTGGGGGTAATTGGGAATGAACGGGGGAAAGTCACGTGAGAGGAGGTAAAGCCTCCATCGCGATATGATTGGATATGACTGGTTATTTTCGGATGTGATTGGTTCATGTGATCCCTTCCTCTTGTGTTTGTGGTCGTTGGCCTATCATTCTGAATGAACAATTTAAAAAAGTAAGTAAAGAACTCACACACGTGGATATAACCACTTTGTTATGTCAAAATAATACTTGAAATGGCATGAAAACATGATCTGTGGAAGTTTTTAGTGAGTAATCAGCTTGGTAAAAATTTAAGTACAATCTCTGTTTTCTAATCTCTGTGTCTGTGACCAATATTTACTGAGCTTTGATGACTGGTGAACCGAATAATTCAAAAATAGTTAAACGTTAACTATTAAAAAGAACAGCTTAAAAACGTCTCGGTTACGTATGTAACCCCGTTCCGAAGGAGGGAACTGAGACGTCACGTCGGAGGACCGACGAATTGGGATCTCTAATTGAGGGACCAATCTACTTCGAGTGTAACTAAACGAGCCTATGCACATTGGCATGCGATTATTGCATCCAGCTGCTGCTGATCACAGCGTGAGTATAAGTAGGCAGCAGGTGCAGCGCATATTCAGCTTTTCGCTGAGGAACCGAGCCGGTGACCCGGCCGCTCAGCGGTGGTACAGGAGCTGTGGCGACGGGACGTGACATCTCCGCTCCCTCCCTCAGGGAACGAGGGTTACACAAGTAAACGAGACGTTCCCTTTCAGTCAGTCACATTCAACGTTACGTCAGCAGTGACTGACGAATTGGGATCCTACCAAAAGGCCACAGCTACTTTTCCCTTCCAGTGTCCTGTGGAAGCCAAGTGCGCCCCTATTTTTTGGCGTAGGCCTGGGCTTCTTCACAAGAGGACCAGCTACTGCTGCAATGGCACTACCCAATGAGTAAGACTGGATAACACTGGGAAAACGTACCCGTTCTACTTGGAACAGGGCCGTTACGGAAGCTCGAACCTTCCCGAAGGAGGTTTCGGAAGCAATACACATATGGACATCCCTTACATGCATATGGAAGAATGGAGGTGATTGAACCCTCTTGCAATGGCAGAAGTCTGCCGGGGAAACACGGGCTCTGAGGCTATACCTTGGACTTTACACATATGGGATCCACTGAGGTCTTACATATGGAACCCAGCCTTCTACCCGTTCTCGAGGATTCAGCGAGTGAAGGCCTGGCGCCGGACGGTCTGCCATGTCTGGCTGCCGAGGGGACGGAGGAACTCAACAGGGTCTACTATATGGACTCTCTGGAGTGGTTTTTGCAAGCCGACCCGAAGCCGGGGCCTCTCAGTGCTTCTACCCGTTTGAGGTGAGAACACAGGAGGATACCGGCTCCACACGAAGGCTATAGAATCTAGCGAATGTGTTAGGGGTCACCCAGCCTGCAGCCCTACAAATATCTGTCAGCGAAGGCGCCACGAGCCAGCGCCCAGGAGGATGCAACACCTCTAGTTGAGTGAGCTTGCAACCTGAGCAGGCAGGGCACACCCTTTGCCTGATAAGCCAGGGTGATGGCATCCACTATCCCGTGGGCCATCCTCTGCTTTGAGACGGTTTCCCCTTCTGCCGGCCTCCGTGACAGACAAGAGCTGGTCTGAGGTCCTGAAGCTTTGCGTCCGGTCTACGTAGCACCTTAAGGCTCGGACGGGACAGCGCAAAACTAGGGCTGGGTCTGCCTCCACCGAGGGCAATGCTTGCAGGTTCCCCACCTGATCCCTGAAGGGAGTAGCGAGAACCTTGGGCACGTAGCGCGGGCCGGGGCCTCAGGACAACGTGAGAGTTATCCGTCCCGAATTCTAGGCACGAATCGTCAACCGAAAATGTGTGCTGGTCCCCTACCCTCTTGATGGAGGCCCATGCTTAGCCATAAGCAAAGCTTCATTGAAAGGAACTTCAACTCAACCGCCTGCAAAAAGGCTCAGATGGGCCCTGCTGTAGTGCCGTGAGCACCAGAGTCAGGTCCCCCGAGGGAATAGAGGGGGGCCGTGGAGGATTTAACCTTCTCGCCCCCTTAAGGAACCTGACGACCAGGTCATGCTTCCCCCACGACCTCCTTCTACGGGGTCGTGGTTAGCAGCAATCGCAGCGACATAGACTTTAAGGGTGTAGGGAGACAGCCTTCGCTCCAGCCCTTGCTGCAGAAAGGACAGCACAACTATGATCGGGCATCTTTGGGGGTCTTCTTGGCGAGAAGAACACCACTCAACGAACCGGTTCCACTTCAAGCGTATGCGCTCTCGCTGAAGTGATGGTGTCAACTACCTCTTTATGTAGGTCACTTAGAACCTCTGCGTCCTGTCCAGGGACCGGACGTGAACTTTCCAGAGGTCTGGACGCGGTTGCCAAGGGGTGCCCCGTCTCTGAGTCAGTAAATCCTTCCTCAGAGGAATCTGCCAAGGAGGGGCTGTCGCGAGGAGCATTAGTTCTGAGAACCAAGTCCGACTGGGCCAGTATGGCGCCACCGAGAGGACCTGCTCCTCGTCCTCCCTGTCCTTGCACAGCAACTGTGCCAGAAGGCTCACTGTGGGAAACGCATACTTGCGAATGCCCCACGGCCAGCTGTGTGCCAGTGCATCCGAGCCGAGTGTCCCCTTGGTCAGGGAGTAGAACAACTGGCAGTAAGGTTTCTGGAGAGGCAAACAGGTTTACCTGAGCGGCTCTGAAACGTCTCCAAATCAGCTGGACCATCTGTGGATGGAGTCGCCATTCTCCTGGGAGTGCAGCTCGAGATAGTTCGTCGGCTGCCCGGTTGAGCAGCCCGGGAATGTGAAAAGCACGAAGCTACCTCAGATGCTTCTGACTCCAGAGGAGGAGGTGGCAGGGCGAGTTGCGATAAGCGACGGGAGCGCAGATCACCTTGTTGGTTGATGTACGCAACGTTCGCTGTGTTGTCCGTGCGGACTAGTAAATGCTTGCTTCGTAAGCGCCCTTTGAGACGGCTCAGTGCAAGGTGCACTGCCAGTAACTCGAGGCAGCCAGTGCAGTTGGGGCCCCGTCCAAACCCCTGACACTGCAAGCCCGTTGTACGTGGCCCCCCAGCCGGTGGTTGAGTCATCCGTGCAAACCACAGAATGTCTGGAGACTTGCTCCAGGGGCACTCCTGCCCGGAGGCACACAAGGTCTGACACGGGTGAAGGTTTGGCGGCAGGCCGGTGTAACTTGGACCCGGAAGGTGCCGCGTTGCCACGCTCACCTCGGGACTCGGCCATGGAGCCAGTGCTGCAGCGGTCTCATATGGAGCAGCCCCAGAGGTGTGACTGTCGCCGTAGCTGCCATATGCCCCAGGACTCTGAACTGTTTCAGTGGGACCGCCTTCCTGCTCTTACCGAGTCCCCTCCATACCGGGAAAAGAGATCCTCTGCATCGGGGAGAGTTTGCTCTTTCCCAGTTGACCCGAAGGCCCAACAGGCTGAAGTGTGAGAGCACCAAATCCCTGTGTTCGCACAACCGATCTGAGACTGCTTCGTCGCGGTAGTTGAGACTTGGGCGAATGCTCGTTCGCTCAAGGAACAGGGGACCATCCGCAACTTATTGAGACACGGGGCAACAGGGACACCCGGATGGCAGGACGTCGTACTGATATGCTCATCCTCGTACGCGAACCAACAATTTTCGTTGTGCGGAAGGTCGACACTGAAGTTCGCGTCCTTCCGTCCGACCGCTGCAGCAAACCAATCTCGGTGACGGATGAACCCGAGATACCAACTAAAAAGCCGTTCCTTGGTCCCAACCCACCGCCTTTCTTGGGTACAATGTAGTAGGAGCTGTAAAACCCCGTCTTCATATCGGCTGGAGGGACCGGCTCATATCGCGTCCTTCGCCAGTAGGACTGTGATCTCCACACGCAAGACAGGAGCATTGTCCGCCTTCACTGTTGTGAAGCGGATGCCACTGAACTTGGGGGGGACGCCGGGCGACTGAATCGCATAGCCGAGCTTGACGGTTCGAAGGAGCCATCGAGACGGGCTGGGTAGCTCAAGCCAGGCTCCCAGACACCGCTCTAGTGGCATCAACGGAACTACAGGCGTACCCGCAGTGGTGCAGCGCGGAAAAACGCAGGGACCCGACCCGGGAGTCTCGTAACCGGTCCGAGGCGGGGTCTGAGTGTGAGTAACACTGACCTGCATTCGAGCAGAGGGTGCGTGGATAGA